>SKCR01019376.1:7500-75212 GCA_019454045.1 Zanthoxylum bungeanum | reverse complement strand
TATCGAACCCGAACGCGTGAGTGGACGTGGCCCACTTTCATTTGGGAACGTGTGGGGCCCACATGACACTTGTCATTATATGCATTATTTTATTGATAAGCATTGCATGTTAATAGTGTACAAAACACTCTAAGGCATTGCATGGTGATAGTGTGGATTACACTCAAGGCTTTGCATGGAGTTTGAGTGTTTGACACTCTAAGCCATTGCATGGTTTATGTCATAGATTTTTAGTTATTTTAATAAATTATAACATAAATATAAATTGATTTTTGGTAAAACAAAGATCAATTAAGACTTTACACAAAATCTCTCTTCTCTCTAAAATTGCCGAGAACTCCATTGACAAGGGCAAGGAAGATTTGATCTTCTATTTCTCCAATTTTGCTAGCACAAGCAAGGGATCAAAAGAGGTGATAGGGAAACCATCAAAGAGCTTGGAATACAAACTTGGAGCTTCAAGTCTTCTTCCTCCTCTTGGCCGAATCTTCCAACACTTGGAGCTTCCACCATTTGATCATCTTCTTCATCACATAGCTTTGTAAGTATGATCCGCCATGCTTCAAGTCTTTTATATATATTCATTTATAGTATTTCATGAATGCTTAATCTTTCCTTGGGACATATTATAGAAACCAACAGTTTGGCCTCCCTAAGGCTATAATAGTCACGAAGGCACTTTGGCCTTCCCCACGCTGTGTGCCTGATGGTTCTCAGTGGGATCAGCCAGATAACTAACTGGGGGAAAATCTTCCATGTGTTCATCTTACCCGATCTCATTCCTAAAAAATGCAAGTCATTGGGTAGTCACACTCCGGCCCCGGGGGTTTGATAATGTCACTAGGGATTGCCGTGCAACGGGGGGTTTGCGCTTTTCCTACATGTACTTCATCCCTTCATGAGATCTGGATCCTGAAAAGTGAAGGCATCTAGATCGGAGCACTTCTGCCCTGAGGTTTGAAAATGACATCAGGGATTGGCGTGCCATGGGTTTGGTGCCCTCCCTAGATATCGAGCACCACTTGATTTATCTTGACCACGAGCATACCACAAGAATATTGAACATGACATTCTCATCCAATTAAAAAACAAGAAATGGACAAGTTTTTAATTTAAAGTAGAAAGTCTTATTCATATTCATGGGATCTACTGCCCTTCTTACAACTCTTTGCAGTTCATTTCAAGAGAGGCTTTACAATACTTTTTTTTTGTCTTTCGTGTGGTCGTTCTATGATACTCTTCTGGTTTGAATATTTCCTTCGGATGCTTCTAATCAACTTTTTAGTAGGGTCCCTCTGTGCCGAGCTCTCTAAAGGCATATCTGAACAATTCTTGTATCGGTCGGCAACTTGCACCCTAATCTCTTAATGGTCCACCATGAGATTTTTCTCCTTCCCCATCATCCCTGGTGGCCACTACATAATAAGAAAGAGGCACTAATTGAAACTGATCGAGTGCCCCCGGCACGCCAGCTCGTCTGCCATTGTATGAAGACTATTTTGTCCGTGAATCTGAAGATTCGGCAGGTCGAACAACTGCCATAACTTCTTTAGAACGAGCTTGTTCATTCACGAGAGGCGACGTGCAGATTCTGCCAACTCTAAGTGTTACATTTCATTCTGCAGCTCAGTCCTAATTAGTGATTTTTGGTCACCTCTTTTACATTTCATTCTGCAGCTCAATGAGGAGAGCTACTAGAAGTACTTTCTCACATATCGACATTCCAAGGCTTCTTGAGTCAGGTGTCGTCCAATTGTTCCAAAAGATAGGCACTCGACCTGATGTTTTCCACCACCCTATACGGCCCTTCCCACTGGCACTCGGTGAATCTTCTTCGGGCTTTCTGGAATTCAAAGTGACTCGTCTCAGGACTAAGTCTCCAGGAGGAAAGATCGCTCCCGACCTTCTTATGAAAAAGGGTATTCTTTTATGTCAGGTTTGGTGCTCAGAGTGCCAATCCGGATCGTATTTATGTCCGATTCATAAATACGAATAATTTTATTTTCCATAATATTAATAATTAATGGTAGCACCCTTGTCTTTTAGACACTTATTCGATATAATTACGATTAAATATTTGATTACGATTATATCGAAACTGAATCTGGTTCAGTGATACATGTATAATAGACAAAGACCCTAGGATTTACAATATTGTGCGTAGTTACAACGTAGTTTGTAATTGACATTGGGAATTGCACTATAAGATGTATATCCTTAAATAAAGTTTCTGGTGAAGATTTACTAACACGGGTCGGTTAGTAAAATTCGCTGAGACTAGTTCATGTCGTATATCGTGACTTGGTCGATGGTTTATCCTAGTGAACCATGAGTTTTGGGAGACTCGTATAGATATGTATGTGTTTATTTGATAAGACATTGAACAACTCACTGAAGATTTCCTAATAGATGGTACACCAACGACAATAGGAAACTTCTCGAGTTGAGCGAGCATAGTGGTCTTCTGACTTGAGATACCACAGTGGGATATATGAGTTATCCTCCACACTTTGATGGCAGTCACATCACTGATCTATTCATGATCAGACCTCTGCCTGTTCGTTGGGTATGGACCGATGCTTATGATATCTAGTGCATATCAAGATAGGATCCGTCAGTCCTGTGTATAGGGCATAGGCATCCTCATATGTTTACGATTTAGTAAATCCATGGCCGTGGTATAACTTCGGAAACCAGTTACGAGTTTTATTTAGAGATCGTAAATTGAAAGTCGACTGTATTATATCGAACGAATTTGACATTCTTATCTATATCCCAGGTATAATACGGATAGCCTGTGCAGAGGGATTATACGAATGCAATGACCTCGGCTTGCATAGTTTAGCGAGATTATCCGTGGTCGTCATAATCCATGAGTGGGTGGATTATGGATACGAATTGGATTCCGTGACGGATAAACCTAAACTTAGAAAGTCCCACAATATTAAGTGTACTCGTTGAGCACTTAGGCAACACGATATGACTAATACTGATTATTCATAATACTTCACCGAATTAAATGAGTTAATTCAGATCGTTTAAACGGTTAAACGGTAACACATGCATTAGGGGATTGTGGTCATTTAATAATTATTGTGTATTTGTATTTGATACATAATACGATTAGATACACATTAATTAATCGTCAAATGAGATTTTGTCACATGCTATATATATATATATGTATTTGTTATTTATTGTAAATAAAATACATATATAATAATAATTATATTAATTGATTATTTGGATATTTAATTGTTAAATATTTGAATAATTAATTAATTAAACTTTTTCCATAAATTTTATGAATTTTTTTATTTATTGTAGACAACAGAACCTGGGCGACGCTGTTCTAGTCTCACAGCCTAGTTGGGAAGTACGAAATAACATGGAGTCGCACCACCCGGTGTGAACCGGGACAAAGATTTAAGGCCGCACTCACCCCTCGCAAGGGAAGACCTCAAACCGTTGGTTCGGAATGGTCTCTTACTTATGTCACTTGTGATGATATAATTTTTGTGCAATGAACTAACCAAATCTACTCAATAATCATGCTCAAGGTACTTAGATTCTAACATCTTTCATCCAAATAATTCCACGCAATGTACACAACAAGCATATTGAACCTTAAATCACTTATAAATCATTACCCAAACGCATCATAAACTAAGAACATGCATAATGAACAACTAAACATGCTTTAACAATAAATAACAAACTAAATTAAACCATGCTTTAAAATAATAAACAAATAACCTAAAGACGTAACATCTCAAATACAAGTTAGGATGAGACGAGATTACATGTATCTTAACTGGTACGTAGCATTGTACAGATCCCGAGTGCAATGATGTTTCAATCAAAGTCCCAAGGATCACAAATCATGCATAAAAAAACCACATATGAACACATCAAAGGTGGGCGGATATACTCACATTGAATTTCGGTTTTGATGATTGAAGAACAAGGTGCGATTTTGCCTCCCTCCAAGCTCGGCAATGGCTTCTGGAACTGCTGTGGCCGCACGGTGGGGCTGGTTCGGCTTCCCCTCCAAGTTCGGCCATTGATGAGATCCATTGAAGCTCCAAGCTTCAAGCTTCCATGCTCACAAACTCACTTCCCTATCACCTTTGTATCACTCAAGGTGTGTGCTAGCACTTATCATCTTCCATTTTGCTTCTCAAATTTTCGGTGAACCAAAAAATAAGAGAAGAAATCGCACCATGCGTGAGGAGATGAAGAAGAAAAAGAAGGGAGAAGAGAGAAACCGTGTTCTGCATGTGAGAGAGAGAAAAAGATTTTTAATATAGTTTTTTTATTTCATTTACCAAGTAAAATAAATAAAACATATATATCTTATCTTTTTAATTCAAAGTCAAAAGTTAAAAAACAATAAAGCTTTTCATCATTTCAACTTTTAACTTTAAGTCACATCACATCTATTCACTTTAATAAAGTGACATATTGTCAAGTCACATCACTCAAAGTGACAATTGATTTGACGATTGACGCGACTAGCGATTTGACGCTTGATGTGACTCGCGTGCCGCGCTCGAATTCGAAATGCGAATGCGCTCGCAATCACTCTCGGGCTCGGGTTCGCTAATTCCAAATTAACGAATTTTCCGTCGCGTCGTAATTAAGTGATTACGCCTAGCGAATTCACTATTCACGTCGCTAACGAATTAATTCTAAATTAATTCGTTCACCCGAATTAAAATCTAATTTTAATTCCGCGTCGAAATCCAATTTCGATTAATATATCGAATATTAATTTTATCGATTAATTCCAAATTAATCGTTCTCTCTCTTTAATTAATATTTTATCCGAGATAAAATATCTCCGCAATTAATCCCAGATTAATTTTCTCTCTCATCGAATTAATCCCAGATTAATTCTATCTCTCTCTTCTAATTAATCCCAGATTAATCAAAGTGCGAGTAATACGTCATCGGTGAATCTTCAGGAACCGACCCATGAGATCTCCGGATATGTTGGCAGTAAATACGATCGTCGGACTGTCCGAACACGTAAGTACCTCGTACTACGTTTATATCGATTTACAAGACAAGGTTGGCTTCTAGCAAAAGCGCCATGCCTACCCAATTCTCCAGAAATATTCTTACAGGAATATATAGATCTGTATCAAGCGTAGTATACCGTAGTATTGTGTATATCGGCCCAGTATCGGATAATCACGTGCTAGGGCTGGGGCTGGATAAGTGTCTGCCCCGTCCGAAGCACATGTCGGATGTCTGGTAACATAGTCTCTATAATCGGATATACATGACCTGGTCACAATATCCCGATTGGTTGCGCAACACTCAAGAGCACTAGTACCATATCCTGCGTGACATCAACTCCAATATGACTGAAGTGACACTTCCGTCTCGACATCACACCCAATACACTACGACTCTCTGATAAACCCAGAAGCGGTGTACACAGAACCGGTTAAAGCCCTGTACCACCAAGACCAGAGTCTACCGATTATCGCAAGTATTAGCGATGCAAGTCTCAGGTTAAGACTATACACACCTACCTCGATTCGGCCTCCCATAGACACATAGTCATAATACCAATGGGATTCCGAGGGGTCTATCCAGAGCGAAGCTGTTTCCCGTACCATCGGTGAAACACAACCTCCTATCGCACTTGCATAAGTATCCAATACTTATATATATGAGAACTATGCCGTTGTGCCCTCACAACGCGCACAAGTGCAATACTAGCCTATTCCGCATTATCGATGTCCAGTCTCGATAATACTTCGGCTAGGGATATTTAATGATTAATCCTTCGGGGATTGATACTGTCTCATATCATCTCAATCCAGGAACTAATCATATGGACCTCTCTTCATTTATACATCTATGGTGATCTAATCACAAATGATGAGAGTGCAATTTCCTTGTCACATAGTTAATTTGTACACAACACCGTGATCTGTACAAATAGTGACGCTATGGGTCATATTATCCAACAATCTCCCACTTGGCACATAGCCAGTCACTCGAGTGTCTAACACCCGAACTATGTACAATTCGCTCAAATTGCTGAGGAAAGGTTTTCGTCAGCGGATTTGCTTAATTATCGTCTGACGCGATTTACACGATCATCACATCGCCACGATGTATGATCCGAACGAATCAGATGATATAGAAGTATATATCTGGATCGTCGATGAGACCTTTAATTCTTTAGCCTGTGCTGACGCCTAGCTCAGCTGCTAACAGAACTATATCTAATCTAATTAGATTTATTATCGATCCAAATGGCTTCTATTGCTGCCTCAGCTGCAGCAATAATCCGCATTTGTTGTTAATTCGGCAACAGTTATCTTGCTCGGAATATTTCCAGCTCACTGCACCGTTATTCAAACTGTATAGTACCGTTTGCGACTTTTAGTCGTCTTTACGGTTATGGAAACTTGCTACACAGTGATCCCAGTCACTTCAAGTTCTCCATCTCCATAGTTTAAGACACACTCTTTAGTTCTCTCAGATACTAACAGATGTTCTTAATCTTCAATCCAGTGACTATCACTTGGATTGACCCGATTGTGACTCCATATGCTCAAAGCGTATGAGACACCAATACAAGTACATTTTAAATGTACAATTCTCAGAGAGTGTTACCAACTCCAAATCTAGCCCAGTAGATCTTTATTTTTTGAATAAAGGTTGTTACTCCCAGAATTCTACGGAGAATTTTCTTATGAAAGCCAAGCTTTCACCGAGTGTTTTATGGGAATTTCATTGTCAGTGCCCTCTCCCACTAACCTCCTTATAACACAAGAATTATTTCGTTTTGAGTCAAATCATAAACTATTTTGATTATTTCAAAACGTCGGTTCCAAGAACCTTATGCTTGCTTCAATCCAAACATATTGATATACATGGAATCCATTTCGGACTCATGACACTTTGTCATAATAGGGAGTCGATACCTCGTATCACTTCCTTTGTTCTTGTGTATTCGAAGATTAATGGTATAGTTTCATCCTTGATGAACTATATATGTTCCATTAAGATTCAGTGCCTAGAACAGTATTACTCCGATTTTCATCGAGTTATACTATCCTCCCACTTACCACTGCATATCGGTATTCCTCTTAGGAAAACCGCATGGAGAGCAACAATCACATTGTTCTCATGTGAGATGTATAAGTACTATACTTATGGTTTCCCTAGGATAACCTATATTGGCACTTATCCAATTTGGGTCCTTAGTTTGGTATCATCCAAACGTTATGCCTAGCATACCCAAATTGTCAGGAATGAGAAACCTCGTTTCTTTCCTGTTCATATCCTATACGATATCTGTCAAACAGATTTATATGGAACCTTATTCTAAATAAGTTTTGCACTGTTAGTACATATCCTTTTGAAGGAAATGGTAGCTCAAAGCGACTCGTGATTAATCTTATTATGTCTAACAAAATTCGGTTAATCCTGTTCGGACACACCGTCAAAATGACGTGTTCCAAGAGGAGTCCTCATTGAAAGAATACTATACTCTTTCAAGTATACGAGAAACTTACTGCTAAAGTATTTTCCATTACGGTCTTACCGTGGCGGAATAATGCTATAGCCGATCTGTTTATGTATTTCGTGTCGAAACTTTAAAGTTTCTGATTTGTGTTCTTCAAAAGAAACACATAACCATAACGTGATGCCACATCCGTTAAGGTCACGAAATATTCATGTTCACATCTAGCCTAGCTAGATATGGGCCCACTTACTTCACCATGAATAGGGCTAACAGATCGGTGGCACTAACACTATTACCAAGCAAATAGTATTTTAGGTACTTTACCTAATAAACTAGATTCGCAGACCTTATTTGAATAGTCAAATCAGTCCTAGTACCACTCTTCAAAAGTGTGGATATACGAGTCTAATTAAATTGTGTCCTAGACAACAATGCCACAAATAAGTCTCTATTGATCAAATCAATTTGCTATTTATTTGTCAATTTATATGTTTGAGATTTTTATTTATATTCAAAATATAAATTCTGTTATTTATATCTAATATATTTATCTCAGTATCATCTTTATATAAAAACACTCAGTGTTCTATAATATAAAGGTTTTATCCGCAACGGATTAAACACTGATAAAGAGATAATGTCTCTAGTCAAACTAGTTACATTATAACAGTTCCTAATTCAAGTACATACCCGAAGGGTAGTTCCTAAACTTAGGTATCTACGGTCGAAACAGCGACTTTCGTCCCGTTTCCGATTCGCAGAGCAATCTCAGCTTGAAGTCAGTATCCTGCTCAAAGCAGATTCTGAATATCAATACATATATTTTATGTACCACACTAAGTATTTAAAATCTAATTTCAATACTAGCTGTGAACATAACTAAGACAAACATTTTTAAAGTTAGAGCCTCGCCCTTTCTTTAATTCCTTCGTGTCTTCCATATCCAAATGGTAGTCACTTTGGGATATGTCAATTATCCTTTTCAATATTTTAGGAACCTTAGGCCAAGCCTTGGGTTTTTAGAATATTGAAAGGAATGTGCACCTCGTGCTACATGCCCAATTGCAAACTTTGACTTTACATGAATAGTCAATTAATTCTCCAAGAATTATAAATTGCAATTTTAATACTTCTTAAATCCAAAATTAGATTTATGACAAGTATATTAAATTAAGCATTAAAGTCATCATCACAAAAATCTTCCAAAGATTTTATGCTCTACTTATCTTGCTTAATTTTGGGCTTAAGGTATAATGAGTTATTTTATCAAATAAAGTAACTTATTATTTATTCCCAATTTGAAAATTAAATCATTTAAAATATTTTAATCCTAGATTATATTTTAAATATCCAACTTTTCAATTTTATCTTGATTACAATAGTCCAACTATTTAATCAACGATTAGTGGTACTTTATATATTATAATGATTATAATAGTCCAACTATATAATCAAATATAATCCAAATTAATTAACCTCAATTACATTGATTACTATAATCCAATTATAAAATCAACTGTAAACTGAAATTAATTAATTCAAATATATTGATTAATATAATCCAATTATATATAATCAAGTATAATACAGTCCAACTGTTTATTAAAACAACAATTTAAATATTAGTCTAACTAACATTTAATCTAATGACGAAATAATTTAAATGAGCGCATATGGCGAGTAATTGAACGAGTATTGCAAATTCAATTCTTGCCTCCCACTATTTTTCGTCGAGCCTCTAACCCTCTGTCGAGTACTCGGGAAACCGTGTTTCCTAGTGGGCTAGGATCCCGTTAAATATCACACAATCTTGACTTTGGCCAACAAATTGTATGATAATTAACTAGGTAGATCTCGAAGATCAATTGGATCTCATCCAACTCCTAGATCCAGTAGGTGGACATCCAAGTCCCAAACATATATCTTATATATGCCTATACATCGAATGTATACCCTAACCTTTTTCCTCTGAATCAACTAGGCCTTGGCTTTGGCACAACAAACCTAGTGATCCCAGTCAAGCGCGGACCCATTGACATGGAAGCTTCGTAATCAATGTCAATGGACAAGAAGTGGTCTTGACTTTGGCCAACAAACCACAACTTGGACACGACACCGATATGGAACAAAGCCTCGTGATTAAAACACATCTTTGATGGACAAGGGCTTGACTTTGGCCAACAACCCCTGCCAATCTCGGATCTTGAGTAAGAATCACTCAATGGAAGGAAAAACGCATGATATTTAACGAGGGTTTTTCGCGTGCAAATTGGCTACCAATTTAATTATCTTTGTTAAGGTCTCATCATCATACACCCTTAAGCATGCATTCTAAACACATAATAAAGCGAGTATGAAATAAAATAATAATGATATGCGGATGGATATTTTACATTGATCCTAGATCAAATCTCTCACTTTCTCTCTCCCGCTAGCACTTGTATTACTTCTACCCGTTACACTACACTTCTAAAGAAACCTCTTTTACATGGAGGGGAATAGGTGAGAAGAGAATACAAAGAAATAGGAGATAAGGCTGGACACGCAGGTCCAATTTAATAAATCAAATTTATTACAATTTCCAAAATCGCCCAACCCGACTAATATCCATCCGATATACATTATTCAAACATCACAACCATGTATTCATACAAGCATGTTATCAATCAATCAATCAAATTAATTAATCTTGAATATTAGTGATCATCCAATGTTCAAACAAAGATTTGATTTTTGTTCGAGTCAAACTCGTTTTGCGAACACGTACTCAAAGTACAATTTCTACGAATTAAATTAAATTACATAATTAAATCCAATTTAATACGTATTTAATTCTAATTCATTATTTAATTCCAAATTAAATATTACACTTTATTAACGAACCTTTACGACTTAAATTCCAAATTTAATCGCAACGGGTCTCAAAGCCCGACTAACATCTAATGTTTTATTTAATTAAAGTCCAATGGGCTTTTAATTAATTTCTATAGGCGTGGACTTTTGGTCAACTCGGGTCAAACCGAACAACCAAAATCCAATCCGGGAGTTACCCCATAAGCCTTTAATTAATTTTGGCCCATTAGGCCCAATTAAATAATTAAGGTCCATTAAGTCATAATTGGACCTTTTGGATTCGGTTTTGGGCCTAATTGGATCCAACCAATTTTGCCTAAACCCAACTTTGTTACAACAAAGCCCAAAAGCCCAATTACAACCTAACAAGCCCAATTTCCAAAATCAAGCCCAAATTAATTAACTTATAAAATTCCAAATTTCACAATTAATTAACCTAAGTGTAATACACAATCAATTACCCAATTAACATTTCTAAAATATCAATTAGCCTAATTAATCATGCACTTTAACAACCAAATAGTGTCCAACATTCAATCAAAATCAAACCCAATTAACATGCTTTCAAGTCTCGGCAATTAGGGGTTTTTCAATTCGATTCGGTTTCAATCCAATTGAGTCCACAATCTTAATTTCCCAAATCAATTCAATTCATCCAATGAATTAAAACAAAAATCACAATGAATTTCATGTTCATTTAGATTCGGCCAAGCCACTTTAAAAGGGAAAAATGTTCCAAATCAAAATTCAATCCAATTGAACTTCAAAACAACATTAACCAATTGTTTTAAGTCATCCAATGATCAAACAAAACAAAATTACCAAGACATTAGGGTTATGCAATTTTCGGCCAAGCCTTCAATTTGGGGAAAATTGAATCCAATCCAATTTCATGAAATTGATCACACACAATCTCAATTAAACATGTTCTAAGCATACTTAAACATCCAATTCAATTAAAACATGCTCAAACACATTTTACCCAATTTCAAGTTTCATGTTCAACCTAAAGAATTGGGGAAAATTGATCTAATCCAATTTTCTTGAAATTGATCATGCACAACTTCAATTCAACCTCATTCAAGCATACTTCATCAAACAATTCAACCAAATCATGCCTAAATCGAGTTTACCCAAATTAAAGTTTTGAAAAAATAAGCAAATTGGGGAAAATCAATCCAATCAATTTTTTATCAAATTGATTACATATAACTCAAATTCATCAAATATAAGCATTCTTAAAGAATCAATTTGTCAGAATCAAGCTAAAATCAAAAAGCCCCAAATTTGCTCAAGAACCCTAATTCGGTTTTCATGCATCAAAAGCTCTGATACCATTGATGTGTTCAATCAAGTCCCAAGGATCACAAACATGCATGCACACAAACACACACTCATTTGAAAAATTGACACATCAAAGGAGGTGCGGAATATACTCCATTGATTTCGGTTTTGATGAGTGAAGAACAAGGTGCGATTTTGCCTCCTCCAAGCTCGGCAATGGCTTCGTGAATGCTGTGGACGCACGGTGGGGCTGGTTCGGCTTCCTCCAAGTTCGGCCATTGATGAGATCCATTGAAGCTCCAAGCTTCAAGCTTCCATGCTCACAAACTCACTTCCCTATCACCTTTGTATCACTCAAGGTGTGTGCTAGCACTTATCATCTTCCATTTTGCTTCTCAAATTTTCGGTGAAACCAGAAAAATAAGAGAAGAAATCGCACCATGCGTGAAGGAGATGAAGAAGAAAAAGAGAGGGAGAAGAGAGAAAACCGTGTTCTGCATGTGAGAGAAGAGAAAAAGATTTTAATATATATATTTTTTATTTCATTTACCAAGTAAAATAAATAAAACATATATATCTTATCTTTTTATTCAAAAGTCAAAAGTTAAAAAACAATAAAGCTTTTCATCATTTCAACTTTTAACTTTAAGTCACATCACATCTATTCACTTTAATAAAGTGACATATTGTCAAGTCACATCACTCAAAGTGACAATTGATTTGACGATTGACGCGACTAGCGATTTGACGCTTGATGTGACTCGCGTGCCGCGCTCGAATTCGAAATGCGAATGCGCTCGCAATCACTCTCGGGCTCGGGTTCGCTAATTCCAAATTAACGAATTTTCCGTCGCGTCGTAATTAAGTGATTACGCCTAGCGAATTCACTATTCACGTCGCTAACGAATTAATTCTAAATTAATTCGTTCGCCCGAATTAAAATCTAATTTTAATTCCGCGTCGAAATCCAATTTCGATTAATATATCGAATATATTAATTTTATCGATTAATTCCAAATTAATCGTTCTCTCTCTTTAATTAATATTTTATCCGAGA
The DNA here is from genome assembly GCA_019454045.1 of Zanthoxylum bungeanum. NCBI lineage: Eukaryota > Viridiplantae > Streptophyta > Magnoliopsida > Sapindales > Rutaceae > Zanthoxylum > Zanthoxylum bungeanum. The sequence continues at coordinate 62,523 of SKCR01019376.1, read as the reverse complement.
AAATATCTCCGTAATTAATCCCAGATTAATTTTCTCTCTCATCGAATTAATCCCAGATTAATTCTATCTCTCTCTTCTAATTAATCCCAGATTAATCAAAGTGCGAGTAATACGTCATCGGTGAATCTTCAGGAACCGACCCATGAGATCTCCGGATATGTTGGCAGTAAATACGATCGTCGGACTGTCCGAACACGTAAGTACCTCGTACTACGTTTATATCGATTTACAAGACAAGGTTGGCTTCTAGCAAAGCGCCATGCCTACCCAATTCTCCAGAAATATTCTTACAGGAATATATAGATCTGTATCAAGCGTAGTATACCGTAGTATTGTGTATATCGGCCCAGTATCGGATAATCACGTGCTAGGGCTGGGGCTGGATAAGTGTCTGCCCCGTCCGAAGCACATGTCGGATGTCTGGTAACATAGTCTCTATAATCGGATATACATGACCTGGTCACAATATCCCGATTGGTTGCGCAACACTCAAGAGCACTAGTACCATATCCTGCGTGACATCAACTCCAATATGACTGAAGTGACACTTCCGTCTCGACATCACACCCAATACACTACGACTCTCTGATAAACCAGAAGCGGTGTACACAGAACCGGTTAAAGCCCTGTACCACCAAGACCAGAGTCTACCGATTATCGCAAGTATTAGCGATGCAAGTCTCAGGTTAAGACTATACACACCTACCTCGATTCGGCCTCCCATAGACACATAGTCATAATACCAATGGGATTCCGAGGGGTCTATCCAGAGCGAAGCTGTTTCCCGTACCATCGGTGAAACACAACCTCCTATCGCACTTGCATAAGTATCCAATACTTATATATATGAGAACTATGCCGTTGTGCCCTCACAACGCGCACAAGTGCAATACTAGCCTATTCCGCATTATCGATGTCCAGTCTCGATAATACTTCGGCTAGGGATATTTAATGATTAATCCTTCGGGGATTGATACTGTCTCATATCATCTCAATCCAGGAACTAATCATATGGACCTCTCTTCATTTATACATCTATGGTGATCTAATCACAAATGATGAGAGTGCAATTTCCTTGTCACATAGTTAATTTGTACAACAACACCGTGATCTGTACAAATAGTGACGCTATGGGTCATATTATCCAACATGCAAACCATACTACCGTCCATCGGATCGGCTATGGAATTACGACGTCCGGGTTTCCATCCGATATACCACAAAAGGAACACATATCCCACTCAATCCACAATCACATCATGCTTCAAACGACTCTCATGCAATTATATATCAAATAAATAACAAAATAAAGAAGATAATTAAAAGGTGCCTCAGGTCTAACCTCTTTTGTCGTCTAAGAGGGCGTTACACGTCCGTTGGAAGGGAGATTGATCCGATGCTTTTTCCAATTTGTCTACTCAACGTTTTTCCCTCGTTGTTTGATGCTTGGGCTGCTGTTTTAAGTCCGTTTCGCTGCTGTTTCGCTGCTCCGTTTCAGGTCACTGTTTGGTCGTTTAGTGGACTGTTTTGGGTGATTTTGAAGGCTTAGGGGGGTGCTTTTGTGGGGATTTTTTAGGGAAAATTTATGGAGGTTTTTGGGATGGTGTTTAGGTGATTTTAGGACTGTTTTATAGGTCAAAGTCGCAACAAAAACTGACCAGAACAGTAAGCTAAACTCGGCAGTTCACTAGTGCAGTGAAGCCGTTTTCAGGGCTGACTTGGGCGCACAATTGGGGCTGCTTTTGGGGATATTTTGCACGACTTTAAGTTTGTGAATAAGGTTTATTTGAGGGTGTTTTGGGGCTGGGATGGTGGCTAAAGACGCAGCAAAGAGGGCTTAAGTTTGGGTGTTGGGCGTGAAGGGTATAGATGAAGAAAGTGGATTTGCGGCACTAAAGGGTGATTTTGGCTTGATGATTCGGCAATGGAGGCTTGAAGGAGATCCTTGGGCGTGCAAGGGAGGCTTAGATGAGTGTCTTAGACGTGCTTGAGGGATATGTATGTGCTAGGGTTATGAGGGGTGGTGAAGGCCTTTTTATAGGCAAAGAGAGAAGACTTTCCTAATTTGAATAGGAAAGAATCTCCTAATTGGTGTCTAACAAGGAATGGATCTCCTAATTTGGATTTGTGATTGGATTTGATTTGGTAGGGATTTGATTTGATTTCTTTTATTTAGGTAAGGATTTTATTTGATTTAAACATGTGATAAATGTGCATATACCTAAATAAAGGCACTATGGGCGTGAATCCCCCTCCTTGGGCATGGGCTTGGTTTGACTTGGTTGACTTGGGTATTTTGGGTTTGGTTTGGGTTTGGTTCGGGTTTTGGGCCTTAGGTAAGCTTTGAAACGGAAGTCCAACAAACAACCGGAGCCAAACAACGAGGTTAAATCCAACAAAAATTCCATTTTCCAACTTTACCCTTCCAACGTCTGTTTCCCGCGACTTTCATTACTAAAGAGGTAGTTGCCTCCATACGAGACTCATCATTGGGCTAATGTGTAAAAATGCAATGCCTACAGTCGCCCCCACTTTGATGGGACTTGTGCAGTGTGTGACAATGACAATCCTATCAAAGTACATGCAATGCATTTTCACTTACCCGGCTCGCCAGCTGCCACCTGGTATGCCTTATGTGCTGAGTTGATAGTGCTAAACCCTATACCTAGGGTGTTGCGGTAGTCCACAGTGCCAAACTTGGCGTGCTAAACCCCATACCTAGGGTGTCGCGGTAGTCCACGGTAGTCCACATAGTCCACATATTCCTCGATAATCCACATAGTCCACATACTCCACGGTAGTCCACGGTAGTCCACATAGTCCACATACTCCACGGTAGTCAACGGTAGTCCACATAGTCCACATATTCCTCGGTATTCCTCGGTAGTCCACATAGTCCACATACTCCACGGTAGTCCACATAGTCCACATAGTCCACGGTAGTCCACATAGTCCACATATTCCTCGGTAGTCCACGGTAGTCCACATAGTCCACAAACTCCTCGGTAGTCCACGGTAGTCCACATAGTCCACATACTCCTCGGTAGTCCACAGTAGTCCACATACTCCTCGGTAGTCCACAGTAGTCCACATAGTCCACATACTCCTCGGTAGTCCATGGTAGTCCACATAGTCCACATACTCAACGGTAGTCCACGATAGTCCACATAGTCCACATACTCCTCGGTAGTCCACAGTAGTCCACATACTCCTCGGTAGTCCACATACTCCACATGCCGTACCTGGCGTGCTAACCCCGTACCTAGGGCGTCGTTGTGGTCTGAATGCTAACCCCGTACCTAGGGTGTCGCAGTGACGTCTCCGTACCTAGAGAGCCACAAAATGTCTGAGTGCTAACCCCGTACCTAGGGTGTCGCGGTGATGCCTCCGTACCTATAGTGCCACAATGTCCGAATGCTAACCCCATACCTAGGGTGTCGCTGATATGATGATGGTCCATTTCCGAACCGATCTCCATTCCCGGAGTGTAGCTGTGATGTAGTACGATGAAGTCCATTCCCGAACTGTCACCGTTGTGGTCCATTCCCGAACCGATCTCCATTCTCGGAGTGTTGTTGTGATATGATGTGATGAAGTCCATTCCCGAACTGTCACCGTTGTGGTCCATTCTCGAACCGATCTCCATTCCCGGAGTGCTGTTGTGATGTGATGAAGTCCATTCCCGAACTATCACCGTTGTGGTCCATTCCCGAACCGATCTCCATTCCCGGAGTGCCATTCTCGGCGTGCCATTCCCAGCGTGCTCATTCCCAAGCTGTCCATTCCCGGACTGTCCATTCCCGGACTAAATCTCCATTCCCGGAGTGCCATTCCCGGCGTGCTCATTCCCGAGCGTGCTATTCCCGAGCATGCTCATTCCCGAGCGTGCTATTCCCGAGCGTGCTCATTCCCGAGCTGTCCATTCCCGGACTAAATCTCCATTCTTGGAGTGCCATTCTCGGCGTGCTAATTCTCGAGCTGTCCATTGCCGGACTATATCTCCATTCTCGGAGTGCCATTCTCGGCAGAACTGATCTGATGTGATGCGGGCCTCGCCCCCAGAATGCCATGTCCGACAGAAACTGATCTGATGCTATGTGGGCCTTCCCCCCAGAATGCCATACCCGGCAGAAACTGATTTGATGCTATGTGGGCCTCGCCCCCATAATGTTATATCTGGCAAAACTGATCTGATGTCTTCAAACTCGGAGTGCCGTACCTGGCTGATCTAATATCTCCATACCTGGAGTGCCGTATCTGGCAAAACTAATCTGATATCTCCATACCCGGAGTGCCGTACCTGGCAAAACTGATACTGATGTCTCCATACCCGGAGTGCCATACCCGGTGTAGACAACAGAACCTGACGACGCTGTTCTAGGCTCGCGGCCTAGTTGGGAAGTATGAAATAACATGGAGTCGCCACCCAATGTGAACCGGGACAAAGATTTAAGGCCGCACTCACCCCTCGCAAGAGAAGACCTCAAATCGTTGGGTTCAGAATGGTCCCTTACTTATGTCACTTGTGATGATATGATTTGTGCAATAAATTAACCGAATCTATTCAACATTCATGCTCAAGGGTATTTAGATCTAACATGCATTCGCTAAATAAATCCTATTCTAAGTTTGCATGCTTGAAAGTAAGTCTTTGAATGGCAAACACAATATCACACAATGAGCATATTGAACCATTAAATCAAAATAAACGAATCACTATTAAAGCATGAACATAAACCAATCAAAATAACATGCATAAAGATAACATAATCATGCTTTGAAATTAAATAACAAAACTAAATTAAATCATGCTTTAAATAATAACTAAATAACCTACGAACTACAACATGCTCAAATAAAAGTTTGGATGAGACGAAATACGTGTCTCTTAAGTGGTACGTGGCGTTGTATCCCAAGTACAAACCGCATTACCGTCCATTCGGATTCGGCTACGGAATTTACGTCCGGGTTTCCATCCGATATACCATAAAAGGGAACACATATCCCGCTCATCCAACAATCACATCATGCCTCAAACGACTCTCATGCAATAATATTTTAAAATAAATAAAATAAAACGAAAGATGATAAATAAAAAGGTGCCCTCAGGTCTAACCTCTTTTGTCGTCCAAGAAAGGGTATTACACGTCCGTTGGAAGGGTGAATGATCCGCAACTCTTTCGGTTCACCAACTCAACATCTTTCCTCGCTGTTTTGCTGTTCGGGCTGCTGTTTTTACTCCGTTTTGCTGCTGTTTTTCAGGTCACTATTTTGGTTGTTTAGAGGACTGTTTTGGGCATTTTTGGAGGGGTATTGGTTGCGGTTTTGGAAGGGTTTAAGGGGCAGTTTTTTTGTCACAGTTTTGGGAAAGTTTAGGGATTGTTTCAGGCAGTTTGCTGGCTGTGTTTTGGCATGAGTTTGAGGCTAATTGGCTTTTCAAGGGTTAAGGGCTGCTGTGTGTTGTTCTTGTTAAGTTGGTGAGGGAAGGGTTGTTGTGTGTGTTGTTTGTGTTTTATATGTGAGCTAGGGGGAAAGGGTTGGGGATACTTTTCTTCTTTTTTCTGTAATGGGCGTGAACTCTAGAGAGAGTGGAGAGAGGAGGCTTTTTTGTGTGAATGAGCTAGCTAGGGTTGAGAAGGTTGGTGAATGGTTCTTTTTATAGGCAAAGGGTTAGGCTTGATAAGGAAAGGGATTTGTGTATTAAAAAGGGATATGATTTGGTGTTGGACAAGGAAAGCAAGGGATTTGATTGGCTTGGATTAGGCATGTTGAATATTTGATTGGCTTGGATTAGGCATTTAGTTTGTTGATTGATTTTAATTAGGCATGCAATTTCTTTAATTTGTGTAAGTATTTTATTTAATTTGGTATGTGATTTTTAGATTTGTTTTGATTTCACCATGTGTTAAATATTTGTTTTAAGTGGGCTTGGGCGTGTGGGCCAAGGTTTGGGCGAATTGGGCTTAATGTGAGGCTAGCAGCAAAACCAGAATTACCGACACCGTTCGAACGCCTAATCGAACGCGGCACCAACGTCCGAAATCTGCCTTACGTTCGAACGAAGAAGTAACGAACGCAGCACCAACGAAAACAGTGAACCTTGTTTATTCTGAATTCCCCTTCCGATGTCCGTTTTCCGTGACCTTCGTGACTTAAAAGGTAGTGTCTCCAAATGAGACTCATCATAGGGACTTATGTGTAAAAATACAGTGCCTACAGTCGCCCCCACTTTGATGGGACTTGTGTAATGTACAACAGTGACAATCCTATCAAATTTATGCGATGCATTTTCACTTACCTGGTTCGCCAACTGCCACTTGACTTACCATGTGTTGAGTTGAGTTGATTTGGATGGTGAGGTGCTGCGACCCCTGGTTCATTCCCGAACCGTGCTTCCATTCTTGGAGTGTCATTCTCGGCCTGTTCATTCCTGAACTGTATTGAGATGAAGCTTTATTCCTCCCGAGCTTTATTCCCGAACTGTTGAGGTGAGGCTTTATTCCTCCCGAGCTTTATTCCCGAACTGTTGAGATAAGGCTTTATTCCTCTAGGCTTTCTTCCTTCAATTATGTTGACCGTGGGCTTTGTTCCCGAATTGTTGTAGAGAGTGAGCTTTGTTCCCTGACTGTGTTAACTGTAGGCTTTATCCCCGAACTGAGCTGAACGCAGGCTTTCTTCCTGAACTGTACTGAATGTGGGCTTTATTCCCGAACTGCACTGGATGTGGGCTTTATTCCCGTACTGAGCTGAATGCATGCATGTTTTTTCCTGAACTGAACTGAATGTGGGCTTTATTCCCGAGTTTGCTGGACGTAGGCTTTCTTCCTGAGCTGTATTGAATGTGGGCTTTATTCCCGAACTGCACTGAGTGTGGGCTTTATTCCCGAACTGTGCTGACATGAGGCTTTCTTCCCCTTGAGCTTTGTTCTCAAACTATACTGATATGAGGCTTTCTTCCCCTTGAGCTTTGTTCTCAAACTATACTGACATGAGGCTTTCTTACCCTTGAGCTTTGTTCTCAAACTATACTGATATGAGGCTTTCTTCCCCTTGACCTTTGTTCTCAAACTATACTGACATGAGGCTTTCTTCCCCTTGAGCTTTGTTCTCAAACTATACTGATATGAGGCTTTCTTCCCCTTGAGCTTTGTTCTCAAACTATACTGATATGAGGCTTTCTTCCCCTTGAGCTTTGTTCTCAAGCTATACCGGCATGAGGCTTTATTCCTCCCGAGCTTTATTCCCGAACTATACTGACATGCGGCTTTGTTCCTGGATTGTACCGAATGTAGGCTTTATTCCCGGGCTGAACTAAATATAGGCTTTCTTCCTGAACTGATATGGGCCTCGCCCTTGATCTGATACTGATATGGGCCTCGCCCCCAAGCTAAAGATGATGTGGGCCTCGGCCCTGAACTGATACTGATATGGGCCTCGCCCTCAAACTGATATTGATATGGGCCTCGCCCCTATGTTGATATTGATATGGGCCCCGCCCCCATGCTGATACTGATGCTAATATTGATGCTTCTGACTGGCTTTCATTTGCCACTTTCTCTCTTTCTTCTTCAAAACCTTTTAAGTCATCTCTCGGACTCGCGTTTCACGAAGATTGGAAGGGGTAAAGCTCCGCAACTCTTTCGGTTCACTGGTTCACTGCTCTCGTTCGTTGTCTTACTGTTTTGGGTCTTCGTCCTCCGTCTTTTGCTGCTGTTTTGACTCCGATTCATTGCCACTGCTACTGTTTTTCAGGTCACTGTTTTGGTTGTTTAGAGGACTGTTTTGGGCATTTTTGGTGGGGTATTGGTTGCGGTTTTGGAAGGGTTTAAGGGGCAGTTTTTTTGTCACTGTTTTGGGACAGTTTAGGGATTGTTTCAGGCAGTTTGCTGGCTGTGTTTTGGCATGTGTTTGAGGCTAATTGGGCTTTTCAAGGGTTAGGGGCTGCTGTGTGTTGTTCTTGTTAAGTTGGTGAGGGAAGGGTTGTTGTGTGTGTTGTTTGTGTTTTGTATGTGAGCTAGGGGAAAAGGGTTGGGGATTCTTTTCTTCTTTTTTCTGTAATGGGCGTGAACTCTAGAGAGAGTGGAGAGAGGAGGCTTTTTTGTGTGAATGAGCTAGCTAGGGTTGAGAAGGTTGGTGAATGGTTCTTTTTATAGGCAAAGGGTTAGGCTTGATAAGGAAAGAGATTTGTGTATTTAAAAAGGGATATGATTTGGTGTTGGACAAGGAAAGCAAGGGATTTGATTGGCTTGGATTAGGCATGTTGAATATTTGATTGGCTTGGATTAGGCATTTAGTTTGTTGATTGATTTTAATTAGGCATGCAATTTCTTTAATTTGTGTAAGTATTTTATTTAATTTGGTATGTGATTTTTAGATTTGTTTTGATTTCACCATGTGTTAAATATTTGTTTTAAGTGGGCTTGGGCGTGTGGGCCAAGGTTTGGGCGAATTGGGCTTAATGTGAGGCTAGCAGCAAAACCAGAATTACCGACACCGTTCGAACGCCTAATCGAACGCGGCACCAACGTCCGAAATCTGCCTTACGTTCGAACGAAGTAACGAACGCAGCACCAACGAAAACAGTGAACCTTGTTTATTCTGAATTCCCCTTCCGATGTCCGTTTTCTGTGACCTCTGTGACTTAAAAGGTACTATACAGTTTGAATAACGGTGCAGTGAGCTGGAAATATTCCGAGCAAGATAACTGTTGCCGAATTAACAACAAATGCGGATCATTGCTGCAGCTGAGGCAGCAATAGAAGCCATTTGGATCGATAATAAATCTAATTAGATTAGATATAGTTCTGTTAGCAGCTGAGCTAGGCATCAGCATAGGCTAAAGAATTAAAGGTCTCATCGACGATCCAGATATATACTTCTATATCATCTGATTCGTTCGGATCATACATCGTGGCGATGTGATGATCGTGTAAATCGCGTCAGACGATAATTAAGCAAATCCGCTGACGAAAACCTTTCCTCAGCAATTTGAGCGAATTGTACATAGTTCGAGTGTTAGACACTCGAGTGACTGGCTATGTGCCAAGTGGGAGATTGTTGGATAATATGACCCATAGCGTCACTATTTGTACAGATCACGGTGTTGCTGTACAAATTAACTATGTGACAAGGAAATTGCACTCTCATCATTTGTGATTAGATCACCATAGATGTATAAATGAAGAGAGGTCCATATGATTAGTTCCTGGATTGAGATGATATGAGACAGTATCAATCCCCGAAGGATTAATCATTAAATATCCCTAGCCGAAGTATTATCGAGACTGGACATCGATAATGCGGAATAGGCTAGTATTGCACTTGTGCGCGTTGTGAGGGCACAACGGCATAGTTCTCATATATATAAGTATTGGATACTTATGCAAGTACAATAAGAGGTCGTGTTTCACCGATGGTACGGGAAACAGCTTCGCTCTGGATAGACCCCTCGGAATCCCATTGGTATTATGACTATGTGTCTATGGGAGGTCGAATCGAGGTAGGTGTGTATAGTCTTAACCTGAGACTTGCATCGCTAATACTTGCGATAATCGGTAAACTCTGGTCTTGGTGGTACAGGGCTTTAACCGGTTCTGGGTACACCGCTTCTGGGTTTATCAGGGAGTCGTAGTGTATTGGGTGTGATGTCGAGACGGAAGTGTCACTTCAGTCATATTGGAGTAGATGTCACGCAGGATATGGTACTAGTGCTCTTGAGTGTTGCGCAACCAATCGGGATATTGTGACCAGGTCATGTATATCCGATTATAGAGACTATGTTACCAGACATCCGACATGTGTTTCGGACGGGGCAGACACTTATCCAGCCCCAGCCCTAGCACATGATTATCCGATACTGGGCCGATATACACAATACTACGGTATACTACGCTTGATACAGATCTATATATTCATGTAAGAATATTCTGGAGAATTGGGTAGGCATGGCGCTTTGCTAGAAGCCAACCTTGTCTTGTAAATCGATATAAACGTAGTACGAGGTACTTACGTGTTCGGACAGTCCGACGATCGTGTTTACTGCCAACATATCCGGAGATCTCATGGGTCGCTTCCTGAAGATTCACCGATGACGTATTACTCGCACTTTGATTAATCTGGGATTAATTAGAAGAGAGAGATAGAATTAATCTGGGATTAATTCGATGAGAGAGAAAATTAATCTGGGATTAATTGCGGAGATATTTTATCTGGGATAAAATATTAATTAAAGAGAGAGAACGATTAATTTGGAATTAATCGATAAAATTAATATATTCGATATATTAATCGAAATTGGATTTCGATGCGGAATTAAAATTAGATTTTAATTCGGGCGAACGAATTAATTTAGAATTAATTCGTTAGCGACGTGAATAGTGAATTCGCTAGGCGTAATCACTTAATTACGACGCGACGGAAAATTCGTTAATTTGGAATTAACGAACCCGAGCCCGAGAGTGATTGCGAGCGCATTCGCATTTCGAATTCGAGCGCGGCACGCGAGTCACATCAAGCGTCAAATCACTAGTCGCGTCAATCGTCAAATCAATTGTCACTTTGAGTGATGTGATATGACATGTTGTCACTTTATTAAAGTGACATGATGTGAATATAGAAAAGTGATTGTTTGAAAGTTGATAGGACTTTTGTATATATATTTTATTCATTTACTTGGTAAATGGAATAAAGATATATGTATATAAAAATCATTCTCTCTCTTGGACCATGTGCAGTACACGGTTTTTGGTCAAATTTTTGGTCATTTCACGTGACCCTCTCTCTTGGTTTTTGGCATTCACGTTTTTTACACAAAATGGAGCCAAAACTCTTCATCTTTCTCTCCTCTTCCATTCACGGTTCTTGCCGATTTCTTCTCAAATTTTTCTGGTTAGACCGATTTTGAGAAGCAAATGAAGAAGGATGGTGCTAGCACACAAACATGGGTTATACTTAGGTGATAGGGAAACGAATTTGTGAGCATGGAATCTCAAAGCTTGGAGCTTTAATGGAGTTCATGCATGGCCGATTCTTGGAGGTTAAAGGAGGAGCAAAATCGCACAGCCCACTGCAAGATGAAGCTACTGCCGTGACTTGGAGGGAGCCAAAAACGCACCTTGTTCTTCAAACATCAAAACCGAATTCAATGTGAGTTGATTCCGACACCTCCTTTGATGTGTTCATATGTCGTTTTTATGCATGTTTTGTGATCTTTGGGACATGATTTAACTCCAACACCTCAACCCTGGGACTCATCCCCAAAACTATTACTCATATGTTGCTGATTCTGGTTGGCTTGTCTTTGCCGCTTTCTCTTTTTCTTCTTTGAAACCTGTGAATACAAAACGAAACAAACACAAAAAGAATGCAAATACGTTACGTGTATGCATGCATGCATGAATGAATTTCCTATTTCGTTGGGTTAGGTCTTCCGCCAGTTCTCCAGGTGATTGCTCAGTCTTCTTTCTGGTTTCATGACTTAATATCTTGTTATATCCATGATTCACGATGTGGTAGACTGGTCGCCCTCGGTCTTGGTTTAGCTTTCCGCTCTCCGGTGTTTGCACTTGGCCAATATGAACCACATGGTGGGGCCTTCCATATCATCATACTATATTACATGCTACGAAATAGTCCCAATAGTTACACACATTATTGTCCTCAAGGAATGTCTAGTAATGAAACCATAGAACATTCAAAACACTCAATGCAACTCAAATCTGAGTTTTTGAATAAATGATCTATGCCAGACTCAAAGTGTGTGTGTGCAAAGGTTCTTTTGCAGCTTGATCCTTAAGTAAGCTAACTCAATGATTTCGTTTCAAAAATCGGGATCGATGGGTCAAACCAACCTAGATGTATCAGTTATGCCTGCAGTTGCTTTTCTGTGCTCAATGTGGTATGGTTTTCTTTCTCTTTTGTCTCTTTCTCTCTTTTTTTTTTTTAACTTCTTTTTTTCTTTTCTTTTCTTTTTTTATTTTTATTTTTTATTTCTCTTTTTTCAACACACCTACCCTTTAAGGTAGCATTTCTCCTCATGGTGGTCCTAATACTCGCCCATGGGTAGCTTCACGCTTATCGATTATAGGCGGTTCAATTCTTTCCTTTAGAGACGTTTTCTTTCATTTTCAACCATACCACACATCATAACATAAGCAAATCAGGATAGGCATTTAGGCGAACGGTCATTCATCGACCTACAATTTCTTCAACTAGTCACATTGCTAACTACTCAGGTTTTCACCGCTAAGAACCTATAGTGAAGTGCTTACGAGTCTAACAGAGATTAATCATTCAAAGTATCAGATAAAAGCACATCAAGAGTTTATCTTTTCTAAGGTTTCACCTTAAAGAAATCAATTTCATCATCGGACATATGTCTAACTATCAGGGACTAAAAACAAACAATTTCTTTTTTTTTCTTTTTTTTTTCTTTTTCTCTTTTTTTTTTCTTTTTTTTTCTCTCTCTTTTTTTTTCTTTTTTTTTTCCTTTTCCCTTTTTTTCTCTCTCTTTTTTTTGAAGGCCCCCCAATGGTCTTTCTATCCTTGCCGTAAAGTTTTCTTTTCCTCGATTTTCCTTTTCCCCGATATCATGTTTGCTAAACTCTTCTTTGACAAGTCCTTTTTTATCCCTAACCCAACGGATATCTATGATGGCTTTTAAGACACGAGGGTTAACATGATGCATGTATGCATGAGATGCATGAGATGCGTGCGATGCATGTAATATATAAGTCATAAGAATTTTACACTAGTTGGCCCATCAGCATTTTAGAAACTTTTGGCCCGATTGCCATAAAGCACAGACTCGTCCCAGTTTAAATGGCCCGACAAGCCCATACTTCATGACAACAAGTCCAACTGAATCCAAATGACAATGGTCCAAAACATAAACATAAAGGAATGATTTCTATTAGTTCTACGACTAAGGTTCACATTGTAGGGGTTTTTAGGGGGAATATCCGGTAACGCAGCGGAAGCGGCGGAAGATCGAATCTTCCGGTTTCAAAACTTTTTCTCGGATTCATTAAATAAACATATTTATTTAAATATATCAAATTATGAAATAAAATTCAAAAGAATCATATTCAAGTGAATTTACCGAAATGCCCTTACATTGGTATTTTGTCCATTTTAGTCCGAAATTGATCTAATCAATTTTGAATGATTCTAAATCATTTCTAAGATGAACTCAGCATGTTCAAAACATCAAAACACCAAAAGCAACCAAAAATCCCATTTTGACTCATAAGGCCGAATGCACCACAAATGTCCCATTTTGTGCACTTTGTCATTTCATGCATCAAAACACATCAAGATGTAATCCAATGGACATGAAACTTTATATGCATCATATACACATCCAAATGCACAACATATATGAAAATCCCCAAATTTGGAATAGGTCATGAACCCTAATTTTTCAATTTCATCAAATTGGACAAATTAGACCAAATTGGTTAAATCTAATACTTCAATCATGTTTCTTCCATCCAAATCAAGTCTCAACACAATGAAACAACTATAGAACAATTCTAGGTCATTTAAGAGTGGGTCAAAAACTCTAGAATGGCAACAAGGTTTCCAAAACCATAAAAGAATACTTATAACTACACTAGTCACAAGCTTTCTCCATTATACATGCTCATCACTTTCATCAAAGTTCAAAACCAAATAAACATAAACTATAAAAGAAAAAGAACATCAAAGCAACATAAAATGATGCCAAGTATGTTAGAAACAATTTCCATGTTGAAAGCTTTAAAGAAAGACTTACAAAATCCAAGTTTTCAAGCCTTTTCTCCTTTGGCCTTCAAGCTTTTCTCTCAACTTTCTTTTATGTTTATTTTGTGTATATGAACTTCTTAAACCCTAAAAATGAAACAAAACAATATATACCTCCTCCAAATAAGCCTTGGCCGAAATTTGGTGAAGAAATAATATCTAGATGTTATTTTTGTTTCATTAAAGTTACAACTTGTCAACTTGTTTTCTAAATCATTACACTTTAATGAATTATTCAACTAAGTCAACAATTGCAACTTAAAAATATAACACTTATATTTATTTAAGGTCTTGGCCGAAATTTAGCAAAAAAATAAAGAAAAAAATATTTTAATTTTAACAATTTAAAATAAATATCCAAGGAAGTCAAATTCAATTTGACAACCTTTTCCTTTAATGTAAAGTCAAACATTTACACTTATAATCATTTCCTAACTTTATCATTTGGTGATATATTTATATTTTAATTATATTAATCATTTAACAATTAAATAATTAAATAATTAATTAAATACAAATATATCAAATATATGTATTATATTTACTTTAAATATCTCAAATACATATATTGATGATATATGTCAAATACCTTTATTTGACTATTTATTAATGTGTATTTAATAATATCATATATTAAATACAAATACACATTAATTAGGAAATGACGGTTCGGCCCGTTCGCATGTATTTTTCGTTTAACGTTTAAACGATTTGTAAATAATCATCATTATTCACAAAAGTTGCCCTAGTGCTCTACGAGTATGTTTCATTATTGAGACTCTCTAGATTCAGGTATATCCGTCATGAAATCCAATTTCATGTACATAATCTATCCACCCGTAGATTATGACGATCACGGATAAACTAGCAGAATCATACAGGTCGAGGTCATTGCATACGTATAATCCCTCCATCACAGGTATCCAGATAATCCCAGAGATATAGATGTAAACGTCAAATCTCTATAGGTATTATCTCGTCGACGTATCTATTAGCAATCTCTAAATAACACTCGGAACTTACTTTCGATGTATACTGTGGCCACAGATTTAACAGACTGCTAATAATATATGGACTACCTATGCTCTGTACACAGAACTGACGGATCCTATCTTGACACACACAGGATATCCTGAGGATCGATCCACACCCAACGAACAGGCGGAGGTCTGATCTAAATAGATCGGTGACGTGACTGCCATCTAAGTGTGGAGGATGTCTCATACATCCACAGTGGTGTTTCAAGTCGAAGGACCACCATGCTACTCAACCCGAGAAGATTCTTATTGACGTTGGCGTACCATCCATTAAGAATCTTCGGTGAGCCGTTCAGTGTTTATCCACTATAAACACCTACACGTCTATACGAGTCTCCATAGACTCATGGTTCATTGGGATAAACCATCGGACCAAGTCACGATATACGACATGTACTGGTCTCAACGGATTTGACTAACCGACCCGTGTTAGCAAATCTTGACCAGGAACTATGTTTGATAATATACATATAGCAGTGACACTTCCCAATGTCAATTACAAACTAAATTTGTAACTGTGTACTGCATTATATATTATCGGGCCTTTGTCTAATATATACATATCACTAAACAATATTTAGTTTCAATCTAATCGTAATCAGATCGAATACGTATATAAGAACAAGAGGTGCAACCATAAATAAGTAATATTATGGAATAAGGGGATGTTCGTATTCATGAATCAGACATAAATACGGCCCGGATTGGCGCTCTGAGCACCAACCCCAACACACATGTGGGTTTTCGGGAGTGCGGACAAAGGCTCTCATTGACGAAGGATTGCCCACAACTAGGACTCCCCACTCAAGGGTTCAAGCGACCAAGTGAGCGCACCTTTTTTATACCTTACGGTACGTGCCAACGAGTTACGGTGTGTGACTAACTGTCGAATGGATTTCCCGTTGTAGATTCCCCAGAGGGAGGGTGGAGCGAGGCTCACTTAAGTACCCAAGCCCCTTAGGCTCTTATCGCTTGGTGTCAGGAATAAACAACGAGTCCTCCAAACTAGTATGTCACAACGAGCTACAAGTAATGGTTATCTAGGTGCCTTCACAGCTTTTCCCCGAAGGGTAGTGAGTGGAGGAAGACACCCAACCATCACCTAGCTTCGACAAAGCATTTGATTAACCCCATCAACCCACTATAGAAATGGTCAACTAATGCACAAATTATACACATCACAAGACATGATTTCGAGGCCGATTCTCTAAATCCCCAGTGGAGTCGCCAGACTGTAGACAACAGAACCTGGGCGACGCTGTTCTAGGCTCGCGGCCTAGTTTAGAAGTACGAAATAACATGGAGTCGCCACCCGGTGTGAACCGGGACAAAGATTTAAGGCCGCACTCACCCCTCGCAAGGGAAGACCTCAAACCGTTGGGCTCGGAATGGTCCCTTACTTATGTCACTTGTGATGATATAATTTGTGCAATGAACTAACCAAGTCTACTCAATCATCATGCTCAAGGGTACTTAGATCTAACATGCTTTCATCCAAATAATTCCACGCAATGTAACACAACAAGCATATTGAACCATTAAATCAACATGTATAAATCATTACCCAAACGCATCATAAACTAAGAACATGCATAATGAACAACCTATACATGCTTTAACAAATAAATAACAAACTAAATTAAACCATTCTTTAAATAATAAACAAATAACCTAAAGACTATAACATGCTCAAATACAAGTTAGGATGAGACGAGATACGTGTATCTTAGTGGTACGTGGCATTGTATCCCGAGTGCAAACCATACTACCGTCCATTCGGAATCGGCTATGGAATTTACGTCCGGGTTTCCATCCGATTATACCACAAAAGGGAACACATATCTCACTCATCCAACAATCACATCATGCTTCAAACGACTCTCATGCAATTATATATCAAAATAAATAAAACAAAGATAAAGAAGATAAGTAAAAAGGTGCCCTCAGGTCTAACCTCTTTTGTCGTCTAAGAAAGGGAGTTACACGTCCGTTGGAAGGGAGATTGATCCGATGCTTTTCCAATTTGTCTACTCAACGTTTTCCCTTGTTGTTTTGATGCTTGGGCTGCTGTTTTAAGTCCGTTTCGCTGCTCCGTTTCAGGTCACTGTTTTGGTCGTTTAGTGGACTTTTTTGGGTGATTTTGAAGGCTTAGGGGGTTGCGTTTGTGGGGATTTTTTAGGGAAACTTTATGAAGGTTTTTGGGATGGTGTTTAGGTGATTTTAGGACTGTTTTAAGGTCAAATTCGCAACAAAAACTGACCAGAACAGTACGCTAAACTCGGCAGTTCACTAGTGCAGTGAAGCCGTTTTCAGGGCTGACTTCGGCGCACAATTGGGGCTGCTTTTGGGGGATATTTTGCACGACTTTAAGTTTGTGAATAAGGTTTATTTGAGGGTGTTTTGGGGCTGTGGATGGTGGCTAAAGACGCAGCAAAGAGGGCTTAAGTTGGGTGTTGGGCGTGAAGGGTATAGATGAAGAAAGTGGATTTGCGGCACTAAAGGGTGATTTTGGCTTGATGATTCGGCAATGGAGGCTTGAAGGAGATCCTTGGGCGTGTAAGGGAGGCTTAGATGAGTGTCTTAGGCTTGCTTGAGGGATATGTATGTGCTAGGGTTATGTGGGGTGGTGAAGGCCTTTTTTATAGGCAAAGAGAGAAGACTTTCCTAATTTGAATAGGAAAGAATCTCCTAATTGGTGTCTAACAAGGAATGGATCTCCTAATTTGGATTTGTGATTGGATTTGATTTGGTAGGGATTTGATTTGATTTCTTTTATTTAGGTAAGGATTTTATTTGATTTAAACATGTGATAAATGTGCATATACCTAAATAAAGGCACTATGGGCGTGAATCCCCCTCCTTGGGCATGGGCTTGGTTTGACTGGTTTGACTTGGGTATTTTGGGTTTGGTTCGGGTTTTGGGCCTTAGGTAAGCTTTGAAACGGAAGTCCAACAAACAACCGGAGCCAAACAACGAGGTTAAATCCAACAAAAATTCCATTTTCCAACTTTACCCTTCCAACGTCTGTTTCCCGCGACTTTCATTACTAAAGAGGTAGTTGCCTCCATACGAGACTCATCATTGGGCTAATGTGTAAAAATGCAATGCCTACATTTATTATTGGAACATATGGCATGATTTAATTATACTTTGTGTGTGCTAATTTGATTGGATAACATAAAGTGTATTATCTTTTAATTTGATTAAAATAAAAATGACCAAAATGCCCCTCCTATTCCCATTGAGTCGCTCATCTCATTATTTATTTGGAAAATTTTTCTTTTGCTTCCAATAGAAGCTCATGACCGAAACCTAGACCTCCAAATACTCTCAAATTAATGTTGATGATCCAAGGAAGAAAATGAAGAAAAAAATCAAGAAAAGCTTTAGGAAAACAAATTACAAGAGGTAATCTTTCATCTCCTTAATCCTTGAAAGCTTGTTTCATGTTCTTGATTGTCTAGATGGTTTCTAGGGTTTCTTTGTTTTCTTAGAATTAGGGGCTTTTGGATTTGGAGGTTGGAATTGGAAGTAATATGCATGTGTGAAGCTTAATTGGATGGAATTAGTGTAATTAGTATCCAATTTGTTCATTTGATGACATGTTGCCATTCTATATTGTTCTGACCACTCTTGTAATTCCTAGAATTGTTCTTGGGTGATTCATATGTGGTGACTTGATTGGTGTTTTGATTAATTAATTTAGTCTTGAAAAATTGGATTTAAAGTATGAAAATTGGTAATTTGGTTTCTGAATCAGATCTGGTAGAACTGGAAATTATGTGATGAATTTGATGTCATGTTAATGTAATGGATGTGTTTTGGGAGTTGGAACAATTTCCGGAAAGTGTTTCAGAGTTGAAATAAGCGAAAACGGCCAAAAACGGCATTACCAGGTGACTTTTGAGCCAACTGGGTGACGGCTGTCCAAACAGTGAGTTCATCACTGTTCAGGCAGCCCATGAACTGCCCTAACACTATTGGGGCTGACCTGGATAGTCCCCATAAGTGTTGGTGGTCGATTCGGTCAAAAATGCATTTTGCGTCATTTTGCGGAAAAACGTTTTTCGTAAATGTTTCGCAAAGTTTCTATTGAATTTATGTCGCTATTTGATATCGAAAAAATAGGCTTAGGTGAAATATGAATAAATTATTCATATTAGATATTGAATAATTTATTCGGTAATTTGAGAAAGTTTTAAATTACGATTTCGCTTGGAACGCGCTTTCGTTGCGCCCTTCGCTCGAAACCCCAACAAAAATGGTATTAGAGCAGGTCTGATAGTTCATCCATTACATTATTAATGGTTGATATTTGATATTTGATCCAATTTTAATGTCCGCACATGCATGTTATCTAGATATATTTCTTAACTTTTCGGTTCTACGCTAACGAAAATGTAACAGAAACTTAATTGTTAAATTGAGTTATCTTTTCTATAGGTAGAATTGAATTGTTTAGAATATGATTTAGATTAAAATTCTGCATTTGATGTAGAGTATAGCTTTCTAAGGAAAATCCCCGCTTAAAATAAGCAGTAAAGTTGTTGGGTTCCTAGAACATGCCAAGGATCTTCTAAGTCATGATTCGTGTGAATACTAAAATAAGTTGTGGAAAAAGTTACATTGCTCGGTTGGATGGATGTATGAAGTTCAAAATGTTTTGTGTTGTTGAAGAGCTCCAAGCTTCTCCTAGTGTTCCAAACTCTTGGGATTAGTTTCCTTAACACCTTGGTTGACTCCTTGAATGTGCTAGCAAGAAGAAATTTTGAAGCAAAACTTCAATGGATGAGAGAAGGGTTCACGACAATTGGCTTGTGAAAGGGAGAGAGTTTTCAAATTTTTGTGTTGAGTAATTGATTTCAAAAATCCAATTACAATTTACCAAAAATCTAATTAGGTAAATGTCATTCCAAATAAATAAAATAATTAAAGTGTGTTGGTTGGTGTTGGTGTGTAAAACAAGCCATCCAAGATTTGATTTAATCACCAACCACTTCTATCACTAGTCAAACTAGTTGATATAAGTCAAGTGGGTCCCACCACTTGTAAATTCCGAATTTAAGTCGAACAATCCAACATGCAACTTCGCTCGGGCTCGGGTTCATTTAATTCCGAATTAAAGAATTTGCCGTTACGATATAATTATTAAAGTCGCTAACGAATTAATTATAAATTAATTCGTTCGCCCGAATTAAAATTTAATTTTAATTTCGCTTTGAAATCTAATTTCAATTAATATATCGAATATATTATTTAATCGATTAATTCCAAATTAATCTTTCTCTCTCTTCTAATCGAATTTTATCCTAGATAAATTCTTGATGTAATTAATTCTAGATTAATTTTCTCTCCTATAATTAATCCGAGATTAATTCTGCTCGAGTCAAACGTCATCGGTTAATCTTTGGGAAGTGAACCATGAGATTCCTGGATATGTTGGCATTAAATCCGGTCGTCGGACTATCCGAACATGTGCGTACTCGGTACCAAGTTCTTACCGATTTACAAAATATGATTGGTTTATAGCAAAGCACCGTGCCTACCTAATTCTCCAGAAATATTCTTTTAAGGAATACATAATCTATATCAGGTGTAGTATACTAAGTATTGCGTATTACGATCCAGTATCAGAAGTCACATGCTAGGCCTGGGGTTGGAATTATGTGTGTCTCGTACGAAGCGTATATCAGATCACTAGCAACTAGTCTCTTTAATCGGATAATCATGACCTTGTCATATTATCCCGATAATTGCAACATATTAGAGTACCAGTTCTGTATCCCTGCGTGATCATCATCTCCATATGACTGAAGTGATACTTCCATCATGACATCAAACCCAATACACTACGATTCTCAATAAACCCAGAAGAGGCGTACACAGAACCTGTTAAAGTCTCGGACGACCAAAACCAAAGAGTATTGATTGTCGCAATTATTAGCGATGCAAGTCTCAGGTTAAGACCAAATACATCTACCCTGATTCGGATTCCCATAGACACATAGTCATACTACTAATGGGATTTCGATGGGTCTATCCAGAGTGAAGCTGTTTCCGTACCATCGGTAAACAGAATCTCCTATTACACTTGCATTAGTATCCAATACCCAAATATATGAGAACTATATCGTTACGCTTCCATAACGTGCACAAGTGTAATACTAGTCTATTCCGTATATCGATGTCCAGTCTCGATTATACTACGACTATGGATATTTAATGATTAAACCTTTAGTGGATTGATATTGTCTTATATCTTATTAATCCGGAACTAATCATAAGGACTTTTATCATTTATATATTCAAGTAATCTGATTACAAAATGATAAAATGGCAATTTCCTTTGTCATATAGTTAATTTGTACAAAAACCACAATGTGTTTTACAAATAGTGAACTGTCCAACAATCTCCCACTTGGCCTATAGTTAATCACTCAAGTATTTAACACCTGAACTATGTACATGTCGCTCAAACTTTTGCTGAGGAATAGCCTTAGTCAACGGATCTGCAATATTGTCATCTGATGCGACCTTCTCGATCTTCACATCGCCACGATGTATGATCTCACGAATCAGATTGAAACGTCAAAGTACATGTTTGGATCGTTGATGAGACCACGGTTCCTTAGCCTGCGCTATAGCCCCGTTATTATCACAATACAAAGGAAATGGTTCAGCTGCTAACGGAACTACTCCTAATCCAATTAGGAATTTACAGATCCAAACTGCCTCTTTTGTTGCCTCAGCTGCAGCGATATATTCCGCTTCTGTTGTTGAATCGGTAACAGTCTCTTGCTTGGAAGATTTCCAGCTCACTGTTTCATTGTTCAAACAAAATATATACCCGAATTGCGACTTAAAGTCGTCTTTATCGGTTTGGAAACTTGCATCGGTAAACCCAGTTACCTCAAGTTCTCCATCTCAATTGATTAAGAAAGAATCCTTAGTTCGTCTAAGATACTTAAGGATGCTCTTAACTGCAACCAGTGACCATCACCTGGATTGGCCTGATAGCGACTACACATGCTCAAAGCATACGAGACATCAGGTCGCGTACATATCATGGCATACATGATCGATCCGACTGTAGAAGCGAACGAGATCTGACTCATGTTGTCTCTCTCATCTTGAGTTTTAGGACACATGTCCTTATATAGAGATGCCATGTGACACTGACAACAGTCCCCTCTTAGACTGATCCATGTTGAATCTTTTCAACACTTTATCAATGTACGTGCTCTGGGAGAGTCCAAGCAGCTTTCTAGATCTATCCCGGTAGATCTTTATTCCCAGAATAAAGGCTGCTTCTCCCAGATCTTTCATGGAGAATTTTAATGAAAGCCGAGCTTTCATCGATTGTAGCATAGGAATGTCATTGCCAATAAGTAATATATCATCTACGTAAAGGACAATAAATGTCAGTGCGCTCCCGCTAACCTTCTTATGTACACAAGGATCATCATGTTTTGAACGAAATCATATTCTTTTATGATCTCATCAAAATGTTGGTTCCAAGAACGCGATGATTGCTTCAATCCATAATGGATCGATTTAACTTGCAAACCTTGTTTGCATGTTTTGGTACGACAAAATCTTCAAGCTGTTGCATATACACATCCTCCAAAAGGTTTCTGTTAAGGAAAGCGGTTTTGACGTCCATCTGCCATATTTCATAATCAAAATATGCAGCAATAGAAAGCATTATCTAAATGGATTTAATCATGGCAACATGTGAAACAGTTTCATCGTAGTCGACACCATGTCGTTGACGATACTCGTTCGCTACAAGCCTAGCTTTGTACGTTTGTATGTTGCCATCCATATCAGTCTTCTTCTTGAAGACCCATTTACAACCAATAGGCTTTAATCCTTTTGGTACATCAACCAGTGTCCAAACTTGGTTGGTATACATGGAATACATTCCGGACTTCATGGCTTATTGGCATAAACGGAGTCGATATCTTGTATCGCTTCCTCATACGTAGCCGGCTCATTATCCTCAATAAGATTAATATCTACGTGAGGTGAGATCATAAACCCATACCTCTCAGGTTGTTTTCTGACTCTCTCCGACCTACATGGTTCTTGTGTATTAGAAGATTGTGGTACAGTCTCATTCCTGATGAACTGTTCGTGTTCCATTAATGAATCGGTGCCAGAAACAGTATCACTCTGATTTTCATCGAGTTCTACTCTCCTCCCACTTACCATTGTATTTAAGAATTCCTTTTCGAGGAAAATCGCATGTAAAGCAACAAATACATTGTTCTCTTGTGGGTGGTAGAAGTAATATCCTTTGGTTTCCCTAGGATAACCTACAAATAGGCACTTATCCGATTTGAGTCCAAGTTTGGTACCATCCAAACATTTAACGTATGCCCAGCATCCCCAAATCTTCAGGAATGAGAAACCTTGTTTCTTTCCTGTCCATATTTCATATAGAGACCGTTGAATAGACTTTGACGGAACCTTATTCAAAATAAGTATTGCACTGTTCAATGCATATCCCCAGAAGGAAATTGGTAGCTCTGTGCAACTCATCATAGACCTTACCATGTCTAATAAAGTTCGGTTTCTCCGTTCGGACACACGGTTTAATTGAGGTCTTCCTGGAGGAGTCCACTATGAAGAATACCATACTCTTTCAAGTAATCGAGAAACTCATTACTTAAGTATTCTCCACCACGGTCAAACGGTAATGTTTTAATACTTTTGACAGTTTGTCTTTCTACTTCGTGTCGAAACTGTTTGAATTTCTCAAAAGTTTCTGACTTGTGTCTCATAAGATACACATAACCATAACGCGATGCATCATCCGTAAAGGTTAAAAAGTATTCATATACACCTCTAGCCTGGCTAGACATTGGCCCACATACTGTTGGATAATATGACCCATAGCGTCACTATTTGTATAGATCACGGTGTTGTTGTACAAATTAATTATGTGACAAGGAAATTGCACTCTCATCATTTGTGATTAGATCACCATAGATGTATAAATGAAGAGAGGTCCATATGATTAGTTCCTGGACTGAGAATGATATGAGACAGTATCAGTCCCCGAAGGATTAATCATTAAATATCCCTAGCCGGAGTATTATCGAGACAGGACATCGATAATGCGGAATAGGCTAGTATTGCACTTGTGTGCGTTGTGAGGGCACAACGACATAGTTCTAATATATATAAGTATTGGATACTTATGCAAGTGCGATAGGAGGTCGTGTTTCACCGATGGTACGGGAAACAGCTTCGCTCTGGATAGACCCCTCGGAATCCCATTGGTATTATGACTATGTGTCTATGGGAGGCCGAAATCAAGGTAGGTGTGTATAGTCTTAACCTGAGACTTACATCGCTAATACTTACGATAATCGATAGATTTTGGTCTTGGTGGTACAGGGCTTTAACCGGTTCTGCGTACACCACTTCTGGGTTTATCAGAGAGTCGTAGTGTATTAGGTGTGATGTCAAGACGGAAGTATCACTTCAGTCATATTGGAGATGATGTCACGCAGGATACGGTATTAGTGCTCTTAAGTGTTGCGCAACCATCGGGATGTTATGACTAGGTCATGCATATCCGATTATAGAGACTAGTTACCAGACATCCGACATGTGCTTCGGACGGGGCAGACACTTATCCAGCCCCAGCCCTAGCACGTGACTATCCGATACTGGGCCGATATACACAATACTACGGTATACTACGCTTGATACAGATCTATATATTCCTGTAAGAATATTTCTGGAGAATTGGGTAGGCATGGCGCTTTGCTAGAAGCCAACCTTGTCTTGTAAATCGGTATAAATGTAGTACGCGATACTTACGTGTTCGGATAGTCCGACGACCGTATTTACTGCCAACATATCCGGAGATCTCATGGGTCGCTTCCTGAAGATTCACCGATGACGTATGACTCGCACTTTAATTAATCTGGGATTAATTGGAAGAGAGAGAAAATTAATCTGGGATTAATACGGAGATATTTTATCTCGGTAAATAAAATATCGTTAAAGAGAGAGAATGATTAATTGGAATTAATCGGTAAATTAATATATTCGATATATTAATCGAAATTGGATTTCGACGCGGAATTAAAATTAGATTTTAATTCGGCGCGAACGAATTAATTTAGAATTAATTCGTTAGCGACATGAATAGTGAATTCGCTAGGCGTAATCATTTAATTACGACGCGACCGAAAATTCATTAATTTGGAATTAGCGAACCTGAGCCCGGGATTATTTGCGAGCGCATTCGCATTTCGAATTCGAGTGCGGCACGCAAGTCAAATCGAGCTTCAAATCGCAAATCACATCAAGCGTCAAATCAAATGTCACTTTGAGTGATGTGACAAGTTGTCACTTGATTGAGTGATTGATGTGGTATTGAAAAGCATTTATTGTTTTGCTTTTTGAATTTTATTTTTGGAAAGTAAAGAAATTGGTATTTGCCTTTTTGGAAAATATATAAACCAAATTCATTTTTCTTTTCTCTCTCTCCTGGACCACATTCGGTCTTCTTATTTCCTTTTTCTCCTTCACGATTTTGAAGCCGTTTTCTTCTTCTTCTGTTCTGGATATGCCGAACAAAATGAGAAGCAAGATAACGTTTTTGTGGCAAAAATCAAGTGCTAGCACACACCATGAGTGATACATAGGTGATAGGGAAACGAATTTGTGAGCTTGGAATCAATTTTGGAGCTTGAAGCTTGGAGCTTCCATGGTGTTCATCAATGGCCGATTCTTGGAGAGACAAAAACCAGTGAAACCGAGCAGCCCACTGCATGAGCATGAAGGGAGGCAGAAAACGCATCTTCTTCGTTGCATCTCAAACCCATCAATGTGAGTATGTATTCCGCCTTACTCTTTGATGTGTTCATACTCGTTTTTTAAGCATGATTTATGATCTTTGGGACTTGATTGAAACTCTACAATGGTATCTTGAGCTATTGGTTGCATAAAACGAATTTAGGGTTCTTGAGAAAATTTGGGGCTTTTTGATTTAAGCATGATTTTGACAAATTGTTTGTTTAAGAATGTTTGTATATGAATAAATTAGAGTTATATGTAATCAATTTGATGAAAAATTAATTGGATTGATTTTCCCCAATTTGCTTAATGTTGGCCAAAACTTTAATTGGGTAAACTCAATTTGAGCATCAAATGATTAAATTGTTAGTATAGTATGCTTGAATGAGGTTGAATTGATGTTGTGCATAATCAATTTCATGAAATTTGGTTGGATACATTTTTCCCTAAATTTTGGGCATGACAATTTGGGTAAACTTGATTTTGAGCATGTTTAATGAAATGGATGATTTAGAATGCTTGAATGTTGTTTAATTGATGATTGATTAGATCAATTTATGAAAAAGTGTTTGGAACAATTTTCCCCAATTTGCTTGTGATGGCCGAAAATATGATCCCTAAAATTGTTTTGTTTTTTGATTTTTTGTTCATTGGATGACTTGCAAATCATTTGGGGATGTTGAATTTATGTTTAATTTGGTTCAATTGGATTGAATTTGATTTGGGCATAATTTCCCTCTTTGGCCGAGACACTTGAAGCATGAAATTGGGTTTGATTTTGATTAATTATGTTGGACATGATTAATTGATGTTAAGCATGATTAATTGGACAAATTTGATGTTTTGGAAACTTTGATTTGGGCAATAATAATGCGATACACTTTAGGTAATTTAATTGGAAAATTTAGAATTTTTAATTAAATTATTGGGCTTAAATTGGATTTGGGCTTTTAAAGTTGTTATTGGGTTTATTGGACTTTGTTGTACAAGTTGGTTTAGGCCAAAATTGGTTGGATCCAATTAGGCCCAAAACCGCTTCCAAAAGGCCCAAATGCGACTAATGAACCTTTAACGTTTAATTGGGCCTAATGGGCCTAAATTAATTTATGGGCTTATGGGGGTAACTCCCGGATTGGACTTTGGTTGCGGGTTTGACCCGAGTTGACCAAAAGTCCACGCCTCAAGAATTAATTAAAGCAAATTGGACTTTAATTAAATTAATATTGGATATTAATCGGGCTTTGAGACCCGTAACGATTAATTTGGAATTTAAGTCGTAAAGGTTTATTTATAAAGTGTAATATTTAATTGGAATTAAATAATGAATTAGAATTAAATGCGTATTAAATTGGATTTAATTATGTAATTTAATTTAATTCGTAGAAATCGTACTTTGAGTACGTGTTCGCAATACGAGTTTGACTCAAACAAAATCAAATCGTTGTTTGAACATTGGATGATCACTAATTATCAAGATTAATTAATTGGATTAGACTGATTGATAACATGCTTGTATGAATACATGGTTGTGATGTTTGAATAATGTATATCGGATGGATATTAGCCGGGTGGGGCGATTTTGGAAATTGTAATAATTTGATTTATTAATTGGACCTGCGAGTCCAGCCTTATCTCCTATTTCTTTGTATTCTCTTCTCACATATTCCCCTCTATGTATATGAGGTTTCTTTAGAAGTGTAGTGTAACGGGGTAGAAGAAATATTTGTGCTAGCGGGTGAGAGAAAGTGAGAGATTTGATCTAGGATCAAGTAAAAATATCCATCCGCATATCATTATTATTTTATCATATGCGCTTTATTATGTGTTTAGAATGCATGTTTAAGGGGTGTATGATGATGAGACCTTAACAAAGATAATTAAAATTGGTTGCCAATTTGCACGCGAAAAACCCTCGTTAAATATCAAGCGTTTATTTTCCTTCCATTGAGTGATTCTTACTCAAGATCCTAGATTGGCATGGGTTGTTGGCCAAAGTCAAGCCCTTATCCGTCAAAGATGTGTTTTAATCACGAGGCTTTGTTCCATATCGGTGTCGTGTCCAAGTTGTGGTTTGTTGGCCAAAGTCAAGACCACTTCTTGTCCATTGACATTGATTACGAAGCTTCCATG
This sequence comes from Zanthoxylum bungeanum, assembly GCA_019454045.1. Classification (NCBI taxonomy): domain Eukaryota; kingdom Viridiplantae; phylum Streptophyta; class Magnoliopsida; order Sapindales; family Rutaceae; genus Zanthoxylum; species Zanthoxylum bungeanum. Next base: position 34,755 of record SKCR01019376.1, on the reverse strand, counting down.
TCAATGGGTCCGCGCTTGACTGGGATCACTAGGTTTGTTGTGCCAAAGCCAAGGCCTAGTTGATTCAGAGGAAAAAGGTTAGGGTATACATTCGATGTATAGGCATATATAAGATATATGTTTGGGACTTGGATGTCCACCTACTGGATCTAGGAGTTGGATGAGATCCAATTGATCTTCGAGATCTACCTAGTTAATTATCATACAATTTGTTGGCCAAAGTCAAGATTGTGTGATATTTAATGGGATCCTAGCCCACTAGGAAACACGGTTTCCCGAGTACTCGACAGAGGGTTAGAGGCTCGACGAAAAATAGTGGGAGGCAAGAATTGAATTTGCAATACTCGTTCAATTACTCGCCATACGCGCTCATTTAAATTATTTCGTCGTTATATTAAATGTTAGTTGGACTAATATTTAAATTGTTGTTTTAATAAACAGTTGGACTGTATTATACTTGATTATATATAATTGGATTATATTAATCAATATATTGGAATTAATTAATTTCAGTTTACAGTTGATTTTATAATTGAATTATAGTAATCAATGTAATTGAGGTTAATTAATTGGAATTATATTTGATTATATAGTTGGACTATTATAATCATTATAATATATATAGTACCACTAATCGTTGATTAAATAGTTGGCCTATTGTAATCAGATAAAATGAAAAAGTTGGATATTTAAAATATAATCTGGGATTAAAATATTTTAAATGATTTAATTTTCAAATTGGGAATAAATAATAGGTTACTTTATTTGATAAAATAACTTATTATACCTTACGCCCAAAATTAAGCAAAATAAGTAGAGCATAAAATCTTTGGAAGATTTATGTGATGATGACTTTAATGCTTAATTTAATATACTTGTCATAAATCTAATTTTAGATTTAAGAAGTATTAAAATTGCAATTTATAATTTAATTGGAAAATAATGACTATTCTAGAGGAGATAAAGTCAAAAAAGTTTGCAATTGGGCATGTAGCACGAGGTGCACATCGTTTCGATATTCTAAGAACCCAAGGCTTGGCCTAAGGTTTCTGAAATATTGAAAGGATAATTGACATATCCCAAAGTGACTACCATTTGGATATGGCAGACACGAAGGAATTAAAGAAAGGGCGAGGCTCTAACTTTAAAAATATTTGTCTTAGTTATGTTCACAGCTAGTATTGAAATTAGATTTTAAATACTTAGTGTGGTATATAAAATATATGTATTGATGTTCAGAATCTGCTTTGAGCAGGATACTGACTTCAAGCTGAGATTGCTTGCGAATCGGAAACGGGACGAAAGTCGCTGTTGTTTCGACCGTAGATACCTAAGTTTAGGAACTACCCTTGGGTATATACTTAAATTAGGAACTGTTATAATGTAACTAGTTTGACTAGAGACATTATCTCTATATCAGTGTTAATCCGTTGCGGATAAAACCTTTATATTATAGAACACTAAGTGTTTTATTATATAAAGATGATACTGAGATAAATACATTAGCTGTAAATAACAGAATTTATATTTTGAATATAAATAAAATCTCAAACATATAAAATGACAAATAAATAGCTCAAATTGATTTGATCAATAGAGACTTATTTGTGGCATTGTTGTCTAGGACACAATTTAACGAGACTCGTAAATCCACACTTTTGAAGAGTGGGTACCAGGACTGATTTGACTATTCAAATAAAGTCTACGAATCTAGTTTGTTAGGTAAAGTACCTAAAACACTGTTCACTAGGTAATAGTGTAAGTGCCACCGATCTGTTAGCCCTATTCATGGTGAAGTAAGTGGGCCCATATCTAGTAGGCTAGATGTGAACATGAATATTTCGTGACCTTAACGGATGTGGCATCACGTTATGGTTATGTGTTTCTTTTGAAGAACACAAATCAGAAACTTTTAGAGTTTCGACACGAAATAGACAAACAGATCGGTTATAGTATTATACCGTCACGGTAAGACCGTAATGGAAAATACTTAAGCAATAAGTTCTTATATACTTGAAAGAGTATAGTATTCTTTCAAATGAGGACTCCTCCCGAGACACGTCAGTTAGACGGTGTGTCCGAACCAAAAACCAAATTTTGTTGGACATGATATGGTTTATCACGAGTCGCTCTGAGCTACTATTTCCTTCAACGGATAAGTTTTAACAGTGCAATAACTTATTTAGAATAAGGTTCCATATAAATCTATTTGACAGATGTCATATAAGATATGAACAGGGAAGAAACGAGGTTTCTCATTCCTGATAATTGGGTATGCCAAGCATAACTTTGGATGATACCAAACTAAGGACCCAAATTGGATAAGTGCCAATAAAGGTTATCCTAAGGGAAACCATAAGTATAGTACTTATAAATCTCACATGAGAACAATGTGATTGTTGCTCACCATGCGGTTTTTCCTGAGAGGAATACCGATATGCAGTGGTCAGTGGGAGGATAGTGATACTCGATGAATCAAGAGTAAAGTAGTAATGTTCAAGGCACAAGGTCCGTAATGGAACACAAATAGTTCATCAATGATGAATCTGTACCATTAATCTTCGAATACACAAGAACTGAGTAGATTGGATAGAGTCAGAAAAGGACCTAGGGTATGGGTTTCTGATCTAACCTCATAAAGATGTCAATCTTATGAAGGTATATCCACCGACTACGTTTTGAAGAAGTGATACGAGGTATCGACTCCCTATTATGGCAAAGTGCCATGAATCCGAAATTGGTTCCATGTATAACAACTATTTTGGATACTAGTTGTTGTACCACAAGGCATTGCGCCTATTGGTACATTAAACGTCTTCAAGGAAGACATACATGGAAGGCAACATACCAACGTACAAAGCTGGGCTTTTCACGGAAAGGTATCGTTATCAACTGTGTTAATAACGGTTCAACCTTTTACCTGTTGCCATGTTAAATCCATTTTGAAGATGCTTGTTTATAACTGCGTATTTCATTTATGAAATGTGTCAGTTATAGATCAAAATCGCTTTCCTGAAAAGGAAACCTTTTGGAGAATGTTTATAACATTCTGACGATTTTGTATAACCAACAAACGAGGTTTATGGGTTATTTGATCCATGTTTGGATTAATGCAAGCATAAGGTTCTTGGAACTGTCGTTTTGAAATAATCATAATGGTTTATGATTTGACTCAAAACAAAATAATTCTGTGTATATAAGGAGGTTAGTGGGAGAGCGCACTGACAGTGAAATTCCCATACAGCAATTGATGAAAGCTTGGCTTTCAATAGAAATTCTCCGTAGATTCTGGGGAGTAACAACCTTTATTCGAGGAATAAAGATCTACTGGGATAGATTTGGAGTTGTTAACACTCTCTGGAAATTGTACATTTAAAATGTACTTGTATTGGTGTCTCATACACTTCGAGCATATGGAGTCACGATCAGGTCAATCCAAGTGATAGTCACTGGATTGAACATTAAGAACATCTGTTAGTATCTGAGAGAACTAAAGATGTTGTCTTAAACTATGGAGAAGGACAACTTGAAGTGACTGGGATCACCGCTGCAAGTTTCCAAACAATTAACTACTACGGTACTATAAAGTTTGAACACTGGGACAGTGAGCTGGAAATATTCCGAGCAAGATAACTGTTGCCGAATTAACAACAAATGCGGATTATTGATGCAGCTGAGGCAGCAATAGAAGCCATTTGGATCGATAATAAATCTAATTAAATTAGATATAGTTCTTTTAGCAGCTGAGCTAGGCGTCAGCACAGGCTAAGGAATTAAAGGTCTCATCGACGATCCAGATATATACTTCTATCATCTGATTCGTTCGGATCACACATCGTGACGATGTGATGACCTTCATAAATCGCGTCAGACGATAATCAAACAAATCCGCTGACGAAAACCTTTCCTCAGCAATTTGAGCGAACCGTACATAGTTTGGGTGTTAGACACTCGAGTGACTGGCTATGTGCCAAGTGGGAGATTGTTGGATAATATGACCCATAGCGTCACTATTTGTACAGATCACGGTGTTGTTGTACAAATTAACTATGTGACAAGGAAATTGCACTCTCATCATTTGTGATTAGATCACCATAGATGTATAAATGAAGAGAGGTCCATATGATTAGTTCCTGGACTGAGAATGATATGAGACAGTATCAGTCCCCGAAGGATTAATCATTAAATATCCCTAGCCGGAGTATTATCGAGACAGGACATCGATAATGCGGAATAGGCTAGTATTGCACTTGTGTGCGTTGTGAGGGCACAACGGCATAGTTCTCATATATATAAGTATTGGATACTTATGCAAGTGCGATAGAAGGTCGTGTTTCACCGATGGTACGGGAAACAGCTTCGCTCTGGATAGACCCCTCGGAATCCCATTGGTATTATGACTATGTGTCTATGAGAGGCCGAAATCAAGGTAGGTGTGTATAGTCTTAACCTGAGACTTACATCGCTAATACTTACGATAATCGATAGATTTTGGTCTTGGTGGTACAGGGCTTTAACGGTTCTGCGTACACCACTTCTGGGTTTATCAGAGAGTCGTAGTGTATTGGGTGTGATGTCAAGCCGAAAGTATCACTTCAGTCATATTGGAGATGATGTCACGCAGGATACGGTATTAGTGCTCTTAAGTGTTGCGCAACCATCGGGATGTTATGACTAGGTCATGCATATCCGATTATAGAGACTATTTACCAGACATCCGACATGTGCTTCGGACGGGGCAGACACTTATCCAGCCCCAGCCCTAGCACGTGACTATCCGATACTGGGCCGATATACACAATACTACGGTATACTACGCTTGATACAGATCTATATATTCCTGTAAGAATATTTCTGGAGAATTGGGTAGGCATGGCGCTTTGCTAGAAGCCAACCTTGTCTTGTAAATCGTTATAAACGTAGTACGCGATACTTACGTGTTCGGATAGTCCGACGACCGTATTTACTGCCAACATATCGGAGATCTCATGGGTCGCTTCCTGAAGATTCACACGATGACTGACTCTCACTTTAATTAATCTGGGATTAATTGGAAGAGAGAGAAAATTAATCTGGGATTAATTACGGAGATATTTTATCTCGTATAAAATATCGTTAAAGAGAGAGAACGATTAATTTGGAATTAATCGGTAAAATTAATATATTCGATATATTAATCGAAATTGGATTTCGACGCGGAATTAAAATTAGATTTTAATTCGGGCGAACGAATTAATTTAGAATTAATTCGTTAGCGACATGAATAGTGAATTCGCTAGGCGTAATCATTTAATTACGACGCGACCGAAAATTCATTAATTTGGAATTAGCGAACCTGAGCCCGGGATTATTTGCGAGCGCATTCGCATTTCGAATTCGAGTGCGGCACGCAAGTCAAATCGAGCTTCAAATCGCAAATCACATCAAGCGTCAAATCAAATGTCACTTTGAGTGATGTGACAAGTTGTCACTTGATTTGAGTGATTGATGTGGTATTGAAAAGCATTTATTGTTTTGCTTTTTGAATTTTACTTTTTGGAAAGTAAAAAGAATTTGGTATTTGCCTTTTTGGAAAATATATAAACCAAATTCATTTTTCTTTTCTCTCTCTCCTGGACCACATTCGGTCTTCTTATTTCCCTCTACTCCTACACGGTTTTGGAGCCGTTTTCTTCTTCTTCTTCTTGTTCTGGATCTGCCGAACAAAATGAGAAGCAAGATAACGTTTTTGCGGCAAAAATCAAGTGCTAGCACACACCATGAGTGATACATAGGTGATAGGGAAACGAATTTGTGAGCTTGGAATCAATTTTGGAGCTTGAAGCTTGGAGCTTCAATGGTGTTCATCAATGGCCGATTCTTGGAGAGACAAAAACCAGTGAAACCGAGCAGCCCACTGCCGAGCATGAAGGGAGGCAGAAAATGCATCTTCTTCATTGCATCTCAAACCCATCAATGTGAGTATGTATTCCGCCTTACTCCTTTGATGTGTTCATACTCGTTTTTCATGCATGATTTATGATCCTTGGGACTTGATTGAAACTCTACACATACTGTTAGACAGTTATGACCCATAGCGTCACTATTTTGTAAATGATATTGTATTATTGTACAAAATAACTATGTAGTAATGAAATTGCCTTTTACCGTTTTGTAATTTATTTACTTTGATATAAATGGTAAGAGTCCCTATGATTAGTTCCGGATTGTGATGATATGAGACGGTATCAATCCATAAAGGTTTAATCATTAAATATCCCTAGTCGTAGTATTATCGAGATTGGACATCGATAATGCGGAATAGACTAGTACTGCACTTGTGCATGTTGTGAGGGCACAACGGCATAGTTCTCATATATTTAAGTATAGGATACTTATGCAAGTGCGGTAGGAGGTTGTGTTTTACCGATGGTACGGAAAACAGCTTCGCTCTGGATAGACCCCACGGAATCCCATTGGTAGTATGTCTGCGTGTCTATGGGAGTCCGCTTCAGGGTAGGTGCATATGATCTTAACCTGAGACTTGCATCGCTAGTACTTACGACAATCGGTAAACTTTAGTTTTGGTGGTCCAGGGCTTTAACGGGTTCTGTGTACACCTCTTCTGGATTTATCGAGAATCGTAGTGTATTGGGTGTGATGTCAAGATGGAAGTATCACTTCAGTCATATGGAGATGATGATCGCGAGGGATACAGAACTAGTACTCTATAATGGTTGCAACCATCGGGATAATATGACTAGGTCAGGATTATCCGATTCAAAGAGACTGGTTGCTTGATGTCCGATATGTGTATCGTACGGGGCAGACACATCTCCAGCCCCAGGCCTTACATGTGATCATCCGATATTGGTTCGATATACACTATACTACGGTATACTAAGCCTGTTATAGATCTTATATTCCAATAAGAATATTTCTGGAGAATTGGGTAGGCATGGCGTTTTGCTAGAGGCTAACCTTGTCTTGTAAATCGGTAAAAATGTAGTACTTGGTACGTACGTATTCAGATAATCTGACGGCCGTATTACTGCCAACATATCCAGAGATCTCTTGGGTCGCTTCCCGAAGATTCACCAATGACGTATGATTCAAACTCGATTAATCTTGGATTAATTACGGAGAGACTTTATCTTGGATAAAGTACTATACATAGAGAGAGAGAACGATTAATTTGGAATTAAACATAAAATTATTATATTCGATATAATAATCGAAATTCGATTTCCACGCGAAATTAAAATTAGATTTTAATTCGGGCAAACGAGTTAATTTAGAATTAATTGTTAGCGACGTAAATAATAATTTCGCTAGGCGCAATTATTTATTTAAATTCGATTTAATTAACGTCGCGACGTAAGTTCGGTATTTCGGAAATATCGAACCCGAACGCGTGAGTTCACGTGGGCCCACTTTCATTTGGAAACGTGTGGAGCCCACATGACACATGTCATATTATGCATTATTTAATTCTAATGCATTGCATGGAGATAGTGTACAATGCACTCAATGGTTTTGCATGGAAATTGAGTGTTTGACACTCTAAGCCATTGCATGATTTGTGTCATAAGTTTATTATTAATTTAATAAATATTATGGCATAAATATAAATTGATTTTTTGTAACAAAAATCATTCAACTTTTCTCTCTCACATTGCCGAAACTTGCAAGCAGTTTTTGGCTCTCATTTCTTCAATTTTTGTGGCAAGATTTGAAGAAGTTGTGCATTCAAAATCACAACAAAGGCTAGCACCTTCAAGGGATCATACATAGGTGATATGGGAAACTAATCCTTGAGCTTGGAAGGATCAAACTCGACTTGGAGTCCCTCTTTTCTTCTTGGCCGAGAGCTTCACTACACAAGGGAGGAATTTCGCATCATCTTAGCATCCATTTTCAAGTATTGTGAGTATGATTCCGCCATACTTCAATTTATTCATTCATGTATTTATATATTTTGCTTGTTCTTGTTGATCTTGGGGCTTGGTTATTTTTTCCAACACATACGTCACTATGAACGAGGGCTAACAGTTAGGTGGCACGTGCACCTTTACCGTTAAAAGGTGTTTTAGGCATTTTGACTGATAAACAAGATTCGCAGACTTCATATGAATTTGGATCAAATCCGTCCAAGTATCCACTCATCGAAAGTATGGATATACGAGTCTTATAAATGTGTCCTAGACGATAATGCCACATATAAGTTTCATCTTTGTTATTTAATTTAAGCCTTTTGTTTGTCATATTATATGTTTGAGATTGATTTATATTCAAAATATAAAGACCATTATTAACATCAACACTGCATATCTCAAAATCATTTTTATAAACAAAACACCATGTGTTTATGAATACAAAAGTATACCCACATTGGGTTAAGCAAGATACATATATAATGTTTCTAGTCAAACTAGGTACATAATAGCAATTTGATAAATTAAGTTCATGCCTCGAGGGTAGTTCCAAAATATTGGTGCCAACAGCCAAAAAGGCGACTCTAGTCCCATTTCCAACTCGGAGGTCGATCTCTCCTGAAGCCACTCTCCTGCTAATCTGCAGATCCTGCACATCAGTACATATATGAGTACCACAACCAGAATCAAAAATCCAATTTTTAAAACTAGAAGAAGACATACCTGAAGCCGGAGCCTTGCCCGTCTTCACTTCCTTCATGTGTGCCTTGTATTCACGGTAGTCATTCTTCCAGTGACCCCGTTTGCCACACTGCAGGCAGACATCTTGGGATTTGTCCTTTGTCTTACCAGAAGACTTTCATGATTTGGCCTTGCCCTTTCTCTTCTTCTTATTCTTCACGCCTCTAGTAGCCTTTGGCCAAGCCTTGGCAGACTGAGATGTCGAAGCGAAGCGCGCCTCGTGCTTCTTTCCCTTCAAAATCTATTTTTCTGCTTCTCGCAGCATTGTCATCAACTCTCCAAGAGTATGATCTTGGTTCATTATATTGTAGTTCATGATGAACCCCTCCAGTTGCCAAGAAGAGACTGTAAGATCAAATCTATGGAAGTCTCAGCCTCGAAGACTATGCCTAGCTGTCCCAACTGTTCGATGTCAGAAATCATCTGTGACACATGGTGCTCGACAGATGTACCCTCTGACATTTGAGAGCGAAAGAGCTTCTTCTGCAATTCATACCTCTGCGATCTAAGGTTAGATGGGTGAAGGTCCTTCAATTTCAACATCATAGTATATGGATCCAATCCATTGTTCTGGCGACGAAATTGAGGGGTCATTGCAGCAAGTATGACGGATTGAGCAGTTGAGTTATCATCGCTATGAGTCTTCCAAAGTTCAAGCTCAAGTGACTGCTCAATTCTACACTTAGGCCTGAGAGGTCTCTATATTGTATAGAGCATATTCTCAACCCCCAGGACAATCCTGAGGTTCTTATCCCAGTCAGGAAAGTTCGCACCAATAAAGAGATTTTCGCCAATGATAATGTCCCTAACGTTGATCCTTCTAGCCATCTTAATTGCAATAGCCTAACTATTTAATTAACGATTTTGGGTAAAGTCCAACTATTATAATAAAAATAATAAAATATTAGTCCAGCTAATAAATATATGTAAAATGACGAAAATAATTTGAAAGCGCGTATTTGGCAAGTATTTGAACGAAATTGCAAATTCAATACTGGCCTCCCACTATTTTTCGGCGAGCCTCTAACCCTCTGTTGAGTCCACTAGGAAACCTAGTTTCCTAGTGGACTAAGATCCCGTTAAATAACACACAACCTTGACTTTGGCCAACAAGCTGTATGATATTTAACTAGGTAGATATCTAAGATCAATTGGGTCCCATCCAATTCCTAGATCCGGTAGGTGGACCTCCAAGTCCGAAACATATATACAATATGTATGTCAATATATCCAATATATTTCCTAACCTTTTTCCTCTGAATCAACTAAGCCTTGGCTTTGCCTCAACAAGCTTAATGATTCCAGTTAAGTGGGACCCATTGACAGTGGGAAAGCTTCGTAATCCACGTCGATGAACAAAAAGTAACCTTGACTTTGGCCAACAAGTCACAACTTGCCCAAGACATGCGATATGGAATAAAGCTTTCGTGGTTCCAACACATCCGCGATGGACATTGATCTTGACTTTGTCCAACAAACCAATGCCAATCTTGGATCTTGAGAGAGAACCACTCAATGAAAGGAATTCGCTTAATATTTGTTTGAGGGTTTTCCGCGTAAATTGGCAACCAATTTATTTTCTTTGATAAGGTCTCATCATACACCATTAAGCATGCATTCTAAAAGCATAATAAGGCGTGAAATAAATAATAACGATATGTGGATCGATATTCAACAAATTGTGTATGAAACAACTTTCCTTAGCGTGGCAGAAGTTGCTTGTGGTGGCACCGGGTCCGGTATGGATCTTCAAAATTTTCTTTGCCTTCTCCCTTTGTTGTAGTAGCCAAGATCAATCCTTTGGTGGCCAACACTTGGATCAACCACTCGATCTTCCGAACTATGACTCGAAACCAACAAACTGAAGTATGGGCTTCACTCACAAAGATTAAACCTCTAAACTATATAGAGATTTAAGATGTCACAATGGTGTTTGGCTTTAGGAATTTCACAACACTTGTTAATGTTAGAACTCTCTTTATTTTCTCTCAAATCATTTCTCATAACAATTGTGTGAATGAATGCAAAGTGTTAACCTTAGGAAGTGAGAGAAATGATAGAGATTATATTCTCTTACACAAGCCAACTAACCTTGTCATTAAGCATCTAATGCTTTCTTGCAATGGCCAACACAAAAATGCGAATGCCATACCAAAGCATAAGAAATGTTAAGTTAAAGACAATGGCTTTGTCATTAAGCATTCAATGCTTTCTTTCAATGGCAAACACATAAATGTGGAGGCCATACCAAAGCATAAAATGCATTAGCTAATGACAAAACTATTAGGTATATCCAAGCCACCTAATAGACATAATTGCTTGGATGACATGGTAAGCCATATGGCTTTGTCTCCAATGGTAAATAAAAATCAATATATTAATAATGATTTATTTACCTTCAATTATGTTGTAGTAATTATCTCATAATTATTACTAACTTGATTATCTCATAATCAAGACTTGATTATCTCATAATCAAAGAATTCTAGAAAACATTAAGTTAAACTAATTTAACATAGTTTTCATTTGTGACAATAAATATTATTAATCTTATCAATAATATATAAATAAATATAATGTGAGCACATAATTAGTCAATCTAATTATATTAGGTTTGCTACAGTTAATCGAGCTAGCACGGGGACCAAATGGACCTACGGTTCCGAGCTCTAACAATTTCGAAATATTAATTAAACTCTTTAATCAAATATTACGAATTATTAACTCCGCGTTATTCCATTAAAAACTCGAAGTTAAACTCCCGTTACCGTAGAAGGATTAAGTAAACCGAACATTTTCGGTGTCCATCGATATTGTCATTACATATGGATATAGCCCTTTACGAATATCTCATAAACAGAGCCGGGTCATTAGTCCGTTAAACCCCTCTAAATATTTTATCTCTTAAGCACCATTGATTCAATAATGAACAATTAATTCATAACAATTATGATTATAAAATAATTTCTATTCGTAATAGAAAAGTTGAGCGCTCAAATTGTTCAAGTCCCAAATCAACTATTAAAAGAGATATTCATCTGTTCTCGTAAGAATGAGTGAATTCCATATTTATGTAAAATGTTCCCAACTACATACCAAATCATATCCCCAAAATACGTAGTTATTGGCTGGGAATGCAACGCCAACCTCACCATAGTAAATCAAATGACATAACCTGTCATGCAGGAGTTCGTAGCACACTCAGGATTAAGATCGAATCAATATATGACCATCTATTAGATAAAATGAATTTCTTCAGTTAACGGATATTAAAAGAAATTCATATTTATCTGAGTCTAGTCCTATATGATCTTATCATACAAGGTGCCTCCATTCCCATGTCACTACATGAATGATCCCGAATCAAGATCGTCATACAAGTATAGAATTGACCGCAGCTATAGATAAACCACAAACAAAGTACCCTCCTTGATCGCTCTCTATGGACTATTTAGATTACTAACTTTAGACTTAAATCCTCTTGTGCATCAAACATACACTAAGTCTAAAGGTACAAGAGTAATCAAGGTAAATAAGACAATTGGACAATATGCGATATAAATCAAACAACTTTGATAAAATGAATAATGCATTTATTATTATTATTACAAAAATCAATTCTGTTTACAATACATGAAGTTCTTGGACATAAATCCCAACAATCTCCCACTTGGACTAGAGCAAATGAGACATGTCATGTAATCCTAAACCATTTAGGTGACCTTCAAATACTTTAGCCGATAAGGACTTTGTAAACGGATCAGCCAGGTTGTCTGCGGATGGAATCTGTATGACAGTGACATCTCAACTCTGCACTATATAAGAAAATTTTGAAGATCCATACCGGACCCGGTGCCACCACAAGCAACTTCCGCCGCGCTAAGGAAAGTCATTTCCTACAATTGGCATCAAGAGCTTAAGGTTGAAAAGTTTTATTTACCCTTTCTCTTTTTAAGTTTAAGTTTTAAAAATTTATATTAGATGTAAATTATTAATATGCATGTTTTGATGAGTAGGCACATTTAGATTCATGAGTTGAATGGTTTTTAATGTTCATGTGATGAATTTTTACTTTGTTTCATGTGATGAATATATTGCGTTGATCATTAATTTTTCCGGCTCTTATTTTTAGTATTGGAAATGTAAGACCATAAGGTCATATTCTTTAAAGTGTTGTAAGTTCATTTCTTTTGTAAGAAGTCCAATTTGTAACTCAATTTGTAACTTGGAGGAGCCGATGTCGTGAAGGACTCATTACGAACCTATTCAGTGAAGAACTAAACAACATACCATGAAGCAAGATTTGAAGACCAATGGATGCCTTGGATTTATTGTACTAATTAGATTAGTATTTTTAAAAAAAAAAATAAGAGCTCGGTTAACATAATTTATGTATATATGTGAAACTTCATTCCGTTACGAGTCTGTAGAAATAAACGAGGACCAAAACGGAGTCCGGAAGCTCCGGAATGGAGTAAATGAAGTTCTAGTGTTCGAACACATGACCGATAGCGTTCGAACTCCAGTCAAAAGCAACTCAAACGTTTGGCTACTGCCTGGAAACGTTCGAACCCCTAAAGAACGCTACACAAACGTTTTCAGCCCAGACCTGGGCATATATATGTTTTTTAAATTGTTTATTAACATGTCATATAGCCTAGGGTGCCTACTCTTGCATTTTCACATGCCATAACATGTAGACATGCATGATATTCAAGTCATAAAATATGATTTTATGTAAATTTAAAAGTTAAATTAGAATATAAGATGTATGTTAACGAATTAATAAGATTAATTAGTTTAAAGGTTAAAAATTATGAATTCAAGTTTAAGAACAAATGGACATTATGAGTACATTATTTTCCTTGGTATATCGGATGGAAACCCGGATATAAATTCCATAGCCGCTTCCGAATGGACGGTAATTTGGTTTGCACTCGGGATACAATTCCACGTACCTTTGGAGTAATAATATACTTTTAATCTGTTAATTGGTTTGATGACATATAGTCCATTTGTTGAATTATAAAATTTTAAAACCTATAAGTGAACTAATTTTTTAAAAGGTAAAATTGATTAGATCACTTAAGAAAACTTGATTAAATTATTTTAATTAAGTTAATTGGTTAGTAGAGACTAATCGGGATTAGTGAATAAAATTTTAAAAGTTAAAATTGGTTAGATCACTATATCATCATTAGTATTAATTAAGGTTATGACTTTAGCCGAGCATAATCTAAGATTCATAAAATACTAGTGAGATAGAAACCTTACACTTTTTAATAGTGAGTGGGAGAGGGGTATACCACAATATATCCCACGATCTCCATTGTTATCCAGAAATGTGAGATTCAATAGGCGGCTTGAGACGGCTTTGTTTTCGTCCCCCTACGGATGGTGTCCTTTTTGGGTCAATATCAGGTTTGGATTCCGAAAGGATAGGGACTCTAGATGTATCTGGTGATTTGACCTACCCTACGGCGGCACTTCACTAGCTAAGTCCAAGGGTTCCGAAATAATGGGTCACACTCACAATGAATGATTAAGTTGTTAATCAAAGCTTCCTTGATCAAAATAACGGTAGTTGATTAATATAGGAATAAGAGTTATTTCAGATATATTAATCAATTGAGAATGTCTTAATCTATCATGTGAATACTTGACCTACCCTACAGTGGCACTTATTTGTGGGATGATAGATAACCGTTGCATAGTAATTCTTTTAGGTTTCTAATTCATTATACATTGATCATGCATCATGTTTAATTTTATGCTTAAATGTTTGACAATTTTAATATGCGACAGATGAATATTGAATGCGCGTTTATTATTTTTTCAGCCATGGCATCTGCAATAATCTCCATTATCAAACAACAAGAAAAATTAATCGGGGATAATTATGTTAAATGGAAAAGTGACATGAATGCTATCTTGGTCTGTGAAGACCTTAAATTTTTCCTAATGGATGAATGTCCTCCTGAGCCATCACTTAATGCTGGCAGAGCTGTACGTAATGCCTATAATAATTGGATTAAAGCTGATGAGAAAGCCCATAGCTATTTGATAGCATCCATGTCTGAGGTTCTTGCTGCACAACATGAGCCTATGGCGACAGCAACAATGATTATGCAGTCATTACATAACATGTTTGGGCAACCTTCAGACCGGCAACAACATGAGGCAATTGCCTCTATATTGACCGCTAGAATGAAGGAAGGCACATCAGTCTGAGACCATGTTTTAAGGATGATGGCTCATCTTAATATGGCTGAAACCCATGGTGCACGTATTGATGTGCAAAGCCATGTGACAATGATCATGGAAACCCTTCCGAAGTGTTTCCTGCAGTTCAAGAGCAACTGTTCTATGAACAAGTTGACTTTCACATTGACTGAACTGTTGAATGAGCTCACCAATTACGAGTCCGTTATGAACGGTCCTTGTAGGCCCAATGCCAAGGAAAATGTTGCCGAATCTTCTAAATCTGCAAAGAAGAATGAGAAAGGCAATTGGAAGGCAAAGGCAAAACCAATGAAAAAGAAGAACAAAAAAGCTCCAAAGGAACCAATGCCAAAGGAAAATGTTTCCATTGTGAACAACAAGGGCATTGGAAAAGGAATTGTCCAAAATACCTTGCAGAGCTTAAAGAGAAGAATAATACAGGTAAATATGATTTACTTTTCATTGAGTCTCTTTTGGTGGAGGATGATAAATCCATATGGATTGTTGATTCTGGTGCCACTAACCATGTTTGTTGTTCTTTGCAGCTACTTGACTCATGGATGGACCTTACTGAAGGTAGCTTTACCATGAGAGTTGGGACAAAGGATGTTGTTTCAGCAAGAGCGGTGAGAGTTTCAAATTTGAATTTTAATAAAAGTTATTTATGTTTGAATGGTGTGCTATATATTCCTGGTTTTCGCAGGAATTTGATTTCTGTAACAAAACTTATGAATGTGGTTTTTCTGTTTCGTTTAATAATTAGTCAGTTATTATTAGTAGAAATGGATTAAATATATGCACGGGAAACTCTGAAAACAATCTATATGTATTAAGGCCGTTAATGCATGAATCACTGTTTAATACTGAAATGTTTAAGACTGAAAGATCTAAAACTAAATGGCAAAAGATTTCTCATGATGATACCTATTTATGGCACCTTAGACTTGGTCACATTAACCTTGACCGGATAGATAGACTAATTAAGAACAGAGTTTTAAATCAGTTAAAACTTGGTACTTTACCTATCTGCGAATCATGTCTAGAAGGCAAAATGACCAAGAGACCTTTTACTGGAAAAGGGATAACAGCTAAAGAAACTCTTGAGCTAATATATTCGGATGTTTGCGGATTGATGAATGTAAAAGCCCGATGTGGTTTTGAATACTTCGTCACTTTCATTGACGATTATTCCAGATATGGGTATGTTTACCTAATGCAGCACAAGTCAGATACATTTGAAAAGTTCAAAGAGTATCGTGCTGAGGTTGAGAACCAGTTAGGTAAAAGCATCAAATTTCTACGATCAGATCGTGGAGGAGAATACCTTGATAGAGATTTCAAGGAATTCTTAGTTGAGCATGGAATTGTTTCAAAGCTCACAGCACCTGGAACACCACAACAAAATGGTGTTGCAGAAAGGCGAAATCGAACCCTACTAGACATGATAAGATCAATGTTTAGTTATAGCACTCTACCTAGTTCATTCTGGGGGTATGCATTGCAAACTGCAATGTATATCCTTAATGTAGTCTCTTCTAAGTCTGTTTCTAAGACTCCCTTAGAGTTATGGAATGGTCGTAAAGCTAGTTTGCGACATTTTCGCATATGGGGGTGTCCGGTACATGTGCTAAAGAACAAGACTACTAAGTTGGAACCACGTTAATAGGGGTGCCTATTTGTAGGCTATCCTAAGGAAACTAGGGGTGGATTCTTTTATAGTCCAGAAGATAATAAAGTATTGGTGTCGACAAATGATACATTTCTTGAGGAGGACTATATTAGAGAGTTCAAACCTCAAAGTAAAGTGTTACTTGAGGAGTTACTTGCTGGTACCACCAGTACACCATTGTCAAATGTTGACAAAGACATAACACCTTCTACATCTGAAATTCAGATGCAAGTTTATCAGGATACCATACCATCTAGACGTAGTGGGAGGGTTGTAAGACAACCTGAACGCTATCTAGGAAATGGTGAGGTGCAAGTTATTGCATCTTGTGATGGTATAGATGATCCATTGACCTATCATAGTGCAATGTAAGATACTGATAAAGAGGAATGGCTAAAAGCCATGGACATGGGAACTTGTAGACCAACCTAATGGAGTAAAACCCATAGGTTGCAAGTGGATCTACTAGAGAAAAAGAGGAATAGATGGGAAAGTACAGACTATCAAGGCTAGACTAATGGCAAAGGGTTATACCCAAAAAGAGGGAGTTGACTATGAAGAAACTTTCTCGCCAGTAGCCATGCTTAAATCCATCAGGATTCTTCTTTCCAATGCCGCATATTATGACTGTGAGATTTGGCAAATGGATGTCAAGACTGCATTCTTGAATGGTAATCTTGATTAGAGTATCTATATGGTACAACTAGAGGGGTTCATTACCCAAGGTCAATAGCAAAAAGTTTGCAAGTTGCAAAGGTCCATTTATGGACTTAAGCAAGCATCTAGATCTTGGAACAAAAGGTTTTATACTACGATCAAGTCTTATAACTTTGAACAGAACACCGATGAGCCTTATGTCGACAAACATATCATTGATGGGACTGTGGCTTTCCTTGTGTTATACGTTGATGATATTTTACTCATTGGGAATGATGTAAGATATTATCGGACGTGAAAATCTGGCTAGCTAACCAATTCCAAATGAAAGATTTCGGAGAGGGAAGTTATGTATTGGGATCCAGATCATTCGGGATCGTAAGAAACGACTGTTAGCAATGTCTGAAGCAACCTATATCGACAAGATTCCTGTGCGATTTGGTATGCAGAATTCATTTAACTTTCAGACATAGAATTCGTTTGTCTAAGGAACAATCTCCTAAGACACCTCACGCAGTTGAGGAGATGAGACATATACCCTATGCTTCAGCAGTTGGAAGTCTTATGTATGCTATGTTATGCACGAGACCAGACATCTGTTTTTTAGTGGGAGTAGTCAGTAGGTTTCAATCCAACCTAGGATTAGATCATTGGGTAGCGGTGAAACATATTCTCAAGTATCTTCAGAGAACGAGAAATTATATGCTTGTATATACAAGTCAGGATATGATTCTGAGATGATATACAGACTCTGATTTTCAGACGGATGCCGATTCTAGGAAATCAACATCTGGATCAGTGTTCACCCTAGGTGGTGGGGCTATAGTATATAGAAGCATTAAGAAATCTTATATTGCTGACTCCACCATGGAGGCTGAATATGTAGCAGCTTGTGAAGCAGCTAAGGAAGCAGTCTGGCTCCATAAGTTCTTGGCAGATCTGGAAGTTGTTCCAGATATGGATAAACCACTCACACTTTATTGTGATAATAGTGGTGCTGTGGCGAACTCCAAAGAACCGAGAAGCCACAAGAGGGGTAAGCATATTGAGAGGAAATATCACCTCATCAGGGAAATAGTGCAGAGAGGAGATGTCGCAGTCACGCAGATTCCATCCGCAGACAACTTGGCTGATCCGTTTATAAAGACCTTATCGGCTAAAGTATTTGATGGTCACCTAAATGGTTTACGATTACATGACATGTCTCATTTGCTCTAGTCGAAATGGGAGATTGTTGGGATTTATGTCCTAGAGCTTCATGTATTGTAAACGAAATTGATTTTTGTAATAATAATAAATGCATTATTCATTTTATCAAAGTTGTTTTATTTATATCGCATATTGTCCAATTGTCTTGTTTACCTTGATTACTCTTGTACCTTTAGACTTAGTGTATGTTTGCTGCACAAGAGGATTTAAGTCTAAAGTTAGTAATCTAAATAGTCCATAGAGAGCAAACAATGAGGGTACTTTGTTTGTGGTTTATCTATAGCTGCGGTCAATTCTATACTTGTATGACGATCTGGTCCGGGATCGTTCATGTAGTGACATGGGAATGGAGGCACCTTGTATGATAAGATCATCTAGGACTGGACTCAGATAAATATGAATTTCTTTTAATATCTGTTAACCGAAGAAATTTATTTTATCTAATAGATGGTCATATATGGATTCGATCTTAATCCTGAGTGTACTACGAACTCCTGCATGACAGGTTATGTCCTTTGATTTACTATGGTGAGGTTGGTGTTGGATTCCCAGCCGATAACTACGTATTTTGGGGATATAATTTGGTATGTAGCTGGGAACGTTTTACATAAATATGGAATTCACTCATTCTTACGAGAAGCAGATGAATATCTCTTTTAAGAGTTGATTCGGGACTTGAATAATTTGAGCGCTCAACTTTTCTATTACGAATAGAAATCATTTTATAATCATAATTGTTATGAATTAATTATTCATTATAGAATCAATGGTGCTTAAGAGATAAAATATTTAGAAGGGTTTAACGGACTTATGACCCGGCTCTATTTATGAGATATTCGTGAAGGGCTATATCCATATGTAATGACTATATCGATGGACACCAAAAATGTTCGGTTTACTTAATCCATCTACGGTAACAGGAGTTCAACTTCGAGTTTTTAGTGGAATAACACGGAGTTAATAATTCGTAATATTTGATTAAAGAGTTTAATTAATATTTTGGAATTATTGGAGCTCGGAACCGTAGGTCCATTTGGTCCCCGTGCTAGCTCGATTAACTGTAGCAAACCTAATATATTTAGATTGTCTAATTATGTGCTCACATTATATTTATTTATATATTATTAATAAGATTAATAATATTTATTGTCACAAATGAAACCTATGTTAAATTAGTTTAACTTAATGTTTTCTAGAATTCTTTGATTATGAGATAATCAAGTCTTGAATATGAGATAATCAAGTTAGTAAAAATTATGAGATAATTACTACAACATAATTGAAGGTAAATAAATCATTATTAATATATTGATTTTTATTTACCATTGGAAACAAAGCCATATGGCTTACCATGTCATCCAAGCAATTATGTCTATTAGGTGGCTTGGATACACCTAATAGTTTTGTCATTAGCTAATGCATTTTATGCTTTGGTATGGCCTCCACATTTATGTGTTTGCCATTGAAAGAAAGCATTGAATGCTTAATGACAAAGCCATTGTCTTTAGCTTAACATTTCTTATGCTTTGGTATGGCATTCACATTTTTGTGTTAGCCATTGCTAGAATGCATTAGATGCTTAATGACAATGTTAGTTGGCTTGTGTAAGAGAATATAATCTCTACCATTTCTCTCACTTCCTAAGGTTAACACTTTGCATTCATTCACACAATTGTTGTGAGAAAAGATTTGAGAGAAAATATAGAGAGTTCTAGCATTCACAAGTGTTGTGAAATTCCTAAAGCCAAACACCATTGTGACATCTTAAATCTCTAAATAGTTTAGAGGTTTAATCTTTGTGAGTGAAGCTCACACTTCGGTTTGTTGGTTTCGAGTCATAGTTCGGAAGATCGAGTGGTTGATCCAAGTGTTGGACACCAAATGATTGATTTTGGCTACTACAACAAAGGGTGAAGGCAATGAAAATTTTGAAGATCCATACCGAACCCAGTGCCACCACAAGCAACTTCCGCCGCGCTAAGGAAAGTCATTTCTTACAAATTGTTCCTAGAACAAATCTCTACCTTTCCTCTCCCCGGCTAGCACTATTCTAACTTCTACCCAATTACATAATAAATTAAAGAAACCTCATTTACATTTAGGGGAATTGGTGAGAAGAGAAGTACAAAGAGTCAAGAGATGTAAGGCTGGCCATGCAGGTCCAATTTAATAAATTCTAAATTTATTACAACAATTTCCAAAATTGCCCTCACCCTTCTAATATCCATCTGATATACATTATTCATACAATACATCCATGTATTCACACAAAACATGTTATTCAATCAATCTAATCCAATTAATTAATCTTTGAATTAATGATCATCCAATATTCAAACAACGATTTGATTTGCGCGAGTCCAACTCGTTTAAGAATAAGTACTCAAAGTGCGTATTCTTGAATTATATCGAACTACAAGTTTAAATCCGATTTAATTTGTATTCAATACTAATTCTAATTTAATTCCAAATTAAATAATTACACTTATATTTGTGCCTTTTAGACTTAGATTCTAAATCCAATCTTAATGGGCCTCAAAGGCCCAATTAACATCCAATGTAAATTTAATTAAAGTCCAATGGGCTTTTAATTAATTCTTCAGCCATGGACTTTGGCAACCAAAGCCTAATTAAGGAATCACCATATTTGCCATAAAATTAATTTTGGCCCATTGGGTCCAATTAAATATTTAAAGGCCCAATTATTCTATTTGGACTTTATGGTATGGTTTTAGGCCTAATTTGGATCCAATCCAATTGTCCTAAACCAACTTGGCCCAACCAAGCCCATTAAGCCCAAATACAACAATGTTAGCCCAATTTAAAATTAAATGCTTATTTTAATTAATACAAAATTCCAAATTTCACATTAATTTTAATTAAAGTGTATTAGCCATAATTAATTAGTTAAATTAATATTTCCAAAACACCAATTTATCCAATTAATCATGCTTTAACATATTCAATTCATGTCCAACACAATTGAAGCAAAATCAATCATATCATGCTTCGTAACTCATGGCAATATGCATAAATTATATCCAATTTTGATTTCAATCTAATTAAATCAACAATCAATATACTCATCATGCTTTAAACACATCCAATGGTCTAAAATCAAAAATTACCATGATATATCTAGGGTCAAGTTTCGGCTTTAGCAAGGTAATTGGGGAAAATTTATCCAATCAATTTTTCTCAAATATTAAGATGCATAAATCTAATTCATCATCATCCAAGCTCAACCAAACCATCAATTTGAAGAAATCATGCTCAAATCACAAAAACCCTAAATTAAAGTATATAAACCCTAAATTCATTTCATGCTTAGAAAAGGCTCTTGATACCATTGTTGGGTTCCTAGAACATGCCAAGGATCTTCTAAGTCATGATTCGTGTGAATACTAAAAAAAGTTGTGGAAAATCTTACATTGCTCGGTTGGATGGATATATGAAGTTCAAAACTTTTTGTGTTGTTGAAGAGCTCCAAGCTTCTCTTAGTGTTCCAAACTCCTGGGATTAGTTTCCCTAACACCTTGGTCGACTCCTTGAATGTGCTAGCAAGAAAATTTTTTGAAGCAAAACTTCAATGGATGAGAGAAGGGTTCACGCCAATTGGCTTGTGAGAGGGAGAGAGTTTTCAACTTTTTGCATTGAGTAATTGATTTCAAAAATCCAATTACAATTTACAAAATATCCAATTAGGTAAATGTCATTCCAAATGAATAAAATAATCAAAGTGTGTTGGTTGGTGTTGGTGTGTAAAACAAGCCATCCAAGATTTTATTTAATCACCAACCACTTCCATCACTAGTCAAACTAGTTGATGTAAGTCAAGTGGGTCCCACCACTTGTAAATTCTGAATTTAAGTCGAACAATCCAACAAGCAACTTCGCTCGGGCTCGGGTTCATTTAATTCCGAATTAACAAATTTATCGTTGCGACATTATTATTAAAGTCGTTAACGAATTAATTCTAAATTAATTCATTCGCTAGAATTAAAATCTAATTTTAATTCCGCTTTGAAATCTAATTTCAATTAAAATATCGAATATATTATTTAATCAATTAATTCCAAATTAATCGTTTTCTCTATTTTAATCGAATTTTATCCAAGATAAATTCTTGCTGTAATTAATCCTAGATTAATTTTCTCTCTCTTATAATTAATTCAAGATTAATTATGCTCGAGTCAAACATCATCAGTGAATCTTTGGTAAGCGACCCATGAGATCCCTAGATATGTTGGAAGTAAATCCGGTCGTCGGACTATCCGAACACGTGTGTACCCGATACCACATTCTTACCGATTTACAAAACATGGTTGGCTTCTAGAAAAGCACCGTGCCTACCAAATTCTCCAGAAATATTCTTTTAAGGAATACATAATCTATATCAGGCGTAGTATATTAAGTATTACGTATTACGATCTAGTATCAAAAGTCACATGCTAGGGCTGGGGTAGAAATTGTGTCTGCCCTATACGAAGCGTATATCGGATCACTAGCAACTAGTCTCTTTAATCGGATAATCATGACCTTGTCATATTATCCTTATAGTTGCAACATATTAGAGTACTAGTTATGTATCCCTGCGTGATCATCATCTCCATAAGACTGAAGTGATACTTCCATCTTGACATCACACCCAATACACTACGATTCTCAATAAACCCAGAAGAGGCGTACACAGAACCTGTTAATGTCCTGGATGACCAAAACCAAAGCATATTGATTGTCGCAAGTATTAGCGATGCAAGTCTCAGGTTAAGACCAAATACATCTACCCTGATTCGGATTCCCATAGACACATAGTCATATTACCAATTGGATTCCGAGGGGTCTATCCAGAGCGAAGCTGTTTCCGTACTATCGGTAAACAGAACCTCCTATTACACTTGCATGAGTATCCAATAGACAAATATATGAGAACTATGTCGTTACACTTCCATAACGTGCACAAGTGTAATACTAGTTTATTCCGCATTATCGATGTCCAGTGTTGATAATACTACGACTATGGATATTTAATGATTAAACCTTTAGTTGATTGATACTGTATCATATCTTATTAATCTGGAACTAATCATAAGGACTTTTATCAATTATATATTCAAGTAATCTAATTACAAAATGATAAAATGGCAATTTCTTTTGTCACATACTAGCCTATTTGGATGCATGTTTCTTGGTCCGTCTTGTCAGTACCTGTAGGGAGGCACCGAGCGTGGGCGACGCTGTCCGGGCTCACAGTCCGTTGGTAGTACGGAGTAGCCCACATGGGACTAAACCGGAGAGTAAAGGAGTCGCCACCCAGTGTGAACTGGGAAATAATTTAAGGTCGCACCCACCCCTCGCAAGGGAAGACCTCAAATCGTTGGGTTCATAATGGTCCCTTACTTATGCCAGTTGTAATGAACAAGTTTACAAAATGATATAACTAAGTCTTTGTTGGGAAGCGGCCGCGAGTGCGCATCGGAAAAAAAATTATCAAATTTATGATGCTGCTTTCCCTTTCCCCAAGACCCATTTGTTTTGATTATTCTACAAGCCTAGGCATGTTACTATATATTTGTGGAAGCTGGATTTCGGTCGAGGTCCACAATAAGAATTTATAGGTTGGGGGCATTAGCGATCCTGCAAGACAAAGGTAGAGTGAGCGGGAGTAGACTGCCCACCGGTGGGGTGGGTGCCAATGACACTCTGACGCTCAAATCAGTCGTATGGGATGAGCTGTAAATATGTAAAGTGTAAAAGTAAGGCTTATTATTACCTTGACATTCTTTTGGTGGTCGTGAGGGCGGTGACAAATGTTTTTGGAAATAGAAAGCTCTCAAAACTTGTGTCAAGAGTAGAAGCTTGCAAGAAGGATTTGAAGCCTGCCTTGAACCCTGAGTTATCTTCCCTTTTATAGATCTGAAAAGAGATTACTTTATAGCTGTGATAAAAGTGTTGGACAAAATGACCCATAGCGTCACTATTTGCACAGATCATTGTGTTGTTGTAGCAAATTAACTATGTGACAAGGAAATTGCACTCTCATCATTTGTGATTAGATCGCCATAGAGATATATAAATGAAGAGAGGTCCCTATGATTAGTTCCTGGACTGAGAATGATATGAGACAGTATCAGTCCCCGATTGATTAATCATTAAATATCCCTAGCCGTAGTATTATCGAGACTGGACATCGATAATGCGGAATAGGCTAGTATTGCACTTGTGCGCGTTGTGAGGGCACAACGGCATAGTTCTCATATATATAAGTATTGGATACTTATGCAAGTGCGATAGGAGGTCATGTTTCACCGATGGTACGGGAAACAGCTTCGCTCTGGATAGACCCCTCGGAATCCCATTGGTATTTTGACTATGTGTCTATGGGAGGCCGAAATCAAGGTAGGTGTGTATAGTCTTAACCTGAGACTTACATCGGTAATACTTACGATAATTGATAAACTTTAGTCTTGGTGGTACAGGCTTTAACCGGTTCTGCGTACACCACTTTTGGTTTATCAGAGAGTCGTAGTGTATTGGGTGTGATGTCAAGACGGAAGTATCACTCCAGTCATAGTGGAGATGATGTCACGCAGGATACGGTATTAGTGCTCTTAAGTGATGCGCATCCAATCGTGATATTATGACTAGGTCATGAATATCCGATTATAGAGACTAGTTACCAGATATCCGATATGTACTTCGGACGGGGCAGACACTTATCCAGCCCCAGCCCTAGCACGTGACTATCCGATATTGGGCTGATATGCACAATACATTAGTATACTACGCTTGATACAGATCTTTGATATTCTTAAATGGATATGTCCGGAGAATTGGGAAGACTTGGTGCTTTGCTAGGAGTCGACCTTGTCTCGTAAATCGGTAGAACGTAGTACTTGGTACGTACGTGATTCGGATACTCCGACGACCGTATTTACTGCCAACGTATCCGGAGATCTCATGGGTCGCTTCCCGATAATCCACCGATGACGCACAATTTGCACTCTTGAATAATCTGGGATTATATAGAAGAGAGAGAAAATTAATCTAGGATTAATTACGGAGATATTTTATCTAAGATAAAATATCGTCTAAAGAGAGATAACGATTAATTTGGAATTAATCGGTAAATTAATATATTCGATATATTAAACGAAATTAGATTTCGATGCGGAATTAAAATTAGATTTTAATTCGGGCGAACGAATTAATTTAGAATTAATTCGTTAGCGATCTGAATAGTAATTTCGCTAGGCGAAATTAATTAATTCTCGTCGCGACGGAAATGCGTTAATTCGGAATTAGCGAAACCGAGCCCGAAAGTGTTTGCGAACACATTCGTATTTTAAAACGAGTAGGATCCGCAAATCACATCGCGATATCTCATTACTTGATACGAATAGATGAATGTATCTAGTCACCTTTAGGGATGATACATTGTCTCTATTCTCAATGTGAGGTAATGATGGCAAATGATGAATTTTCCTTTGGAGGGAAAAACCTTACACGGTTTTTGAAGGGTTTTTATTAAAAAATTCTTTTTGGTATTTTTGATATCATTCATTTGCTTTTCTTTTTGTCACTCACGTTTTGGAAACAATTGAGAACAAAATTAAAAAGATATAACACTCTCTCTCATTTTTTTTGCTCTCTTCTCTCACGCCCAAAACAGAAAAAATGGACTGGTTTGGAATCAATTTTGGCGTGAACAAAGGGAAGCCAAGAGTGGTTTTTCATGGTGAGAAATCAAGTGCTAGCACACTACAAGTCTTGCGAAGGTGGTAGGGAGGTTCGACCATGAGCCGGGATCCATCCGACGAATCTAGGAACTCATTTTCGCAGCTCAAAAATAGAAGGCAGTGGGCAGTGGACTGCTGCAGTTCATGCGCCAAAACAGTGAGCATTTTGGCTTCAATGGTCTTCAAATCGACTCAACAGAAAAATAAAATAATGTAAAATAATGTAGTTAATAGGATAAACGATTCCTTATAGTTGACCGTGATAGTATAGTGGTTCTATCTTTCCACCCCAACAGAAAAAGAAAAGTGTTAATAGTTAACAGAATCAAACCTCATTTTTTTGTCAAAAAATAAAAAATGTTGCGGAGACGGGATTTGAACCCGTGACCTCAAGGTTATGAGCCTTGCGAGCTACCAAACTGCTCTACCCCGCGATGAAGAGAAGAACTGGGAACTAATGAAGAGGCAAGGATTGAATGCGCCCCTTTTCCATTCTGTACAAATAGAATAGCCTATTTGTACAGAATGGTAAAGGGGCCCCCCTATGATCACAGAAAAATAAAAATGAAGGGATATTTTAATCCTTACCAACTTGATCTTGTTGCCCCCGGCAACAAACATGCATGAACCATTTCACGAAGTATGTGCCCGGATAGTCCAAAATCTCGATAGTTAGCCTCGCGCCTTCCGGTCGAAAAACAACGTCGATGAAGACGTGTAGGTGCACTATTACGCGGTGAGGATTGTAGCTTTCCATGAATTTTCCATTTATCGCTCAACGACGGAACTTTGTTTATTTCTTTTTTTGAGGATCGGCGAATCAATGATATTTTTGTTCCAATTTTTGCCTTTTCTTCTCCCTATGAATCAAACTTTTCCTTGCCATAGCGGTTCAGTTCCTATTATTATCAATGATACAAGTCGGATCCTAGATGTAGAAATATAAGAAGGCATACCCCTTCTCCGTCGAAAGAAATTATATTCTCGCGCGGATACAAAACAGAAAGAATTAACCAATTTGCCCGATGTAGAGGCAATCAAGAAAGCCGCATAAGTGAATATATAACCTACAGAGAAGTGGGCTAATCCAACCAATCTTGCTTGC
>SKCR01019376.1:0-2500 GCA_019454045.1 Zanthoxylum bungeanum | reverse complement strand
AATTGAATATGAAATTGGATTTTGTCATATTTAATTAATTGGGCCTAAATTTGGAAATTGGACTTTAATATTGTAATTGGGCCTATTGGGCTTGATTTTATCAAGTTGGGTTTAGGCCAAGTGGATTGGATCCAATTGGGCCAAAACCTTAACCATAAAGCCCAAATACAACTAATGAACCTTTAAAGTTCAATTGGGCCTAATGGGCCAAGATTGATTTATGGGCTTATGGGGTAAATCCCGGATTGGACTTTGGTTATCGGTTTGACCCGAGTTGACCAAAAGTCCACGCCTTAAGAAATCAATTAAAAGCCCATTGGACTTTAATTGAATTAATATTGGATATTAATCGGTCTTTGAGACGTGTTACGATTAAATTTGGAATTTAAATCGTAAAAGGTTTATTAAATAAAAGTGTAATATTTAATTTAGAATTGAATAGTGAATTAGTATTAAATACATATTAAATTAGATTTAATGATATAGTTTAATTTAATTCATGAATTCGTACTTTAAGTACTTATTCGCAAAACGAGTTTGACTCGAACAAAATCAAATCGTTGTTTGAACATTGGATGATCACTTAATTATCAGATTAATTAATTTGATTAGATTGATTGATAGCATGCTTATGTGTGTGAATACGTGGTTGTGTTGAATGAATAATGTATATCGGATGGATATTAGTCGGGTGGGCAATTTTAGAAATTGTTGTAATAAATTCGATTTATTTATTGGACCTGCGTGTCCAGCCTTATCACCTCTATTCTCTTTGTATTCTCTTCTCACCTATTCCCCTCTATGTATATGAGGTTTCTTTAGAAGTGTAGTAACGGGTAGAAGTAGTACAAGTGCTAGCTTGAGTGAGAAAGGGAGAGATTTGATCTAGGATCAATGTGTTAAGTATCCATCCACATATCATTATTATTTATTTCATACTCGCTTTATTATGTATTTAGAATGCATGTTTAAGGGTGTATGATGATGAGACCTTAATAAAGATAATTAAATTGGTAGCCAATTTGCACGCGAAAAACCCTCGTTAAATATCAAGCATTTATTTTCCTTCCATTGAGTAATTCTTGCTCAAGATCCGAGATTGGCAGGGGTTGTTGGCCAAAGTCAAGCCCTTTTCCGTCAAAGATGTGCTTGAATTACGAGGCTTTGTTCCATATCGGTGTCGTGTCCAAGTTGTGGTTTGTTGGCCAAAGTCAAGACCACTTCTTGTCCATTGACATTGATTACGAAGCTTCCATGTCAATGGGTCCGAGCTTGACTGGGATCACTAGGTTTGTTGTGCCAAAGCCAAGGCCTAGTTGATTCAGAGGAAAAAGGTTAGGGTATACATTCGATGTATAGACATATATAAGATATATGTTTGGGACTTGGATGTCCACCTACTGGATCTAGGAGTTGGATTAGATCCAATTGATCTTCGAGATCTACCTAGTTAATTATCATACAATTTGTTGGCCAAAGTCAAGATTGTGTGATATTTAACGGGATCCTAGCCCACTAGGAAACACGGTTTCCCGAGTGCTCGACAGAGGGTTAGAGGCTCGACGAAAAATAGTGGGAGGCAAGTATTGATTTGCAACATTCGTTCAATTACTCGCCATACGCGCTCAAACAAATATCACACGTCATATTTATCAAAAGTATTAGTTGGACTAATATTTTATGTTTTAAAAATATATAGTTAGACTATATACAAACTCATTCAATAGATAGTTGATTTTATAATTGATTATAGTAATCAATATAATTGAATTAAAATGATAGTTGATTTTATAATTAGATTATAGTAATCAATATTAAAATTATACTTGATTAAATAATTGGATTATTGTAATCATTATAATAAATAGTACTTTATTAAATTGATTAAATAGTTGGACTATTAAAATCAAGAAAGAATTGAAAAGTTGGATATTTAAAATATAATCTGGGATTAAAATATTTTAAATGATTTAATTTTCAAATTGGGAATAAATAATAGGTTACTTTATTTGATAAAATAACTCATTATTACCTTAAGCCCAAATTAAGCAAGATAAGTAGAGCATAAAATCTTTGGAAGATTTATGTGATGATGACTTTAATGCTTAATTTAATATACTTGTCATAAATCTAATTTGGATTTAAGAAGTATTAAAATTGCAATTTATAATTCTTGGAGAATTATTGACTATTCATGTAAAGTCAAAGTTTGCAATTGGGCGTGTTACACAAGGTGCACATCGTTTCGATATTCCGAAACCCAAGGCCTGGCCAAAGGTTTGTGAAATATTGAAAAGATAATTACATATCTACCATTAGGGTATGTACTTAAATTAGGAACTGTTATAATGTAACTAGTTTGACTAGAGACAGTATCTCTATATCAGTGTTTAAAAGGTTTGCGGATAAACCTTATATTCTAGAGACACTAAAGTGTTTTATTATATAAAGATGATATTGAGATAAACACATTAGATGTGAATAACAGAATTATATTGAC
>SKCR01019375.1:0-146581 GCA_019454045.1 Zanthoxylum bungeanum | reverse complement strand
TTCCTCGAGAGTGTTCGGATCATGTTGAGTAGTTTTCTTTGTTCCAGTGGTGCTAGTACATTCGTGGAGGTAATTGACTTGTATTTGAGATTATCAGACTGTGTAGTTGTTTAGGTGATGCATTGCATAGTCGGACCATTATTTAAATTTTAATTATTTATTTGATGACAGGTGTTCATATTTAAACTGTGGGAATGTTTTTGGATATTTTCCGTATGCTTTCTATTTTATTTTGTTTTAAATTCCTTAGGCATGTTCTAAAATTTTACAGTTTGGTCATTTTTGACCAAGTCATTTTTTGACTTTTTGACCATTTTCTACTAACTTTTTGATCATTTGACTTGTCTTGTTATAATTTTAATTTACTTAATTACCCCATTGTCATTGGCCTCGATTTTGAATCGTGATAGATCAGGACTAGACGAACTTGAAAAAACTCCAGGGGACGAAGGAAGGTGATGAATGGAGCAAGGACCCCATGTGAAGATGGTCAGCCTGAAGTTGCCTTATAAGCTTGAAAATATAGGTTTTGAAAACTTGGCTTATACTTCGAAAGGTACTCTTGATGATCCCTTCCCGATTTCAAAGAAAAAGCCTAATGCTGCTGCAACCCAAACTCCATAACAGTCCTTTCCTGCCGCCCATGTTGCATCACAAAAGCCTATTCCTACTTCTCTTGCTGCAACTCAACTTCCTTTTGGTGCGGTGTCACCCTTTGGAAAACCTAGATCCAAGAGAAATGATATATGTGCCTTATTTTCTTTGGTTGGGATTACTATTCATGCTCGTACCAAGTCTTTAACTCATCACGAGGAAAAATAGGTTCAACTCCAGCATCGTCGTAAGAAATAGAAGATCAAGAGCGAGCTGGCACGGACTTCAGAGGTTGGGATAAGGCCAAGCTCTACAGTTGCTAATTCTGGGTTAGGGTAACTACATCTATCACACATACCGGCCAAGACCCAGTTCTATATGTGTCTCCGCCTCTTGCCTCTACCTTGAGGTCTCTTATCTTAGTCTTCAAATCACCTATTTCAGCTTCTAGATCTTTGTTGTCCTCTTCTTTATTGTCTTCAGTATAACCTCTTTCATGGCTTTTTACAAGTCTTACACAGAAACTCTCTAAGCCAAAAAATGTGAGTGCTTCTACCTTTTATGTCGGGGAGTTCCAGAATCTGCTGGATTCTGTACGCTCCATTGTTGCCTCTCCCTCTGCATAACAAGGTTTGATCTCTTTGCTCCAAGGTCCTACCTTTAACAGTGGGATCCTAAAGTTCAGTAGGGTGAGTGATATTTGCGTAGCCCAGTTGCTTCGTAAGTCAGAGATCCGCCTCAATGAGGCTCAAAATGATTTGGCCAAGTCTTTGAAAGTGATAAAGTCGATGAGGAGGGAGTTGGAGCGAGAGGCCAAGGCTCGCAAGAATGATGTGTCTATTTTCAATGCTGCTCAGTCAAAGCTCGAGTAGAGGTTGACACAGTAGGAGATTGAAAATCAGGACTTGCGTCTGGACCTGGCCTCAGCTGCAAATAAAGATAAGCAGCATCATGCTGAAGTCTAAAATTTTTAGCAAGTAAGGCTCTCCATTTCGGAAATTATAACTAAACATTATTTCCAGCCATTTTCTATTTCTCATATGTTATTTTCTTACAGGATCTGGAGGCATCTCAGAGGCAGCGGGATGAGTTCCTCCACATGCATTATGGTCTTAGTGTGGATCTCTCCAAGTTGAAGGAGTAGTTGTAGAGTGCTGATGATCATTGTCAGGATGAGCTTGGGCTTATTCTTTCTCAGTCTCATCCTTGGTACAACGTCACAGCCAGGTGAATAGTTCCAAGTGTTATTACCTGGGTTGGGAGGACCGCGTCAAAGATCCTGCTGACATGTCCTACTAGAGAGGTACAGATGAGTGTGACGCATATGTGGGGGTCGTGGACTAGAACTACGATCCAGACCATCATATCCAAAGTCGCGGTGTTAGAATCATCTTTTTAGATGATATAGGGATGATGTCAAGGAAAGTCTGGGTTTCCAGGACACTGCATAGGCTGCAAAATCTTTGGGTGTTGCCACATATTTTCAGGCTAACCCATACCTCCCATAGTCCATTGAGAGGCTGTTTCCACTCAATGTGTTCTTACTCTGGCTGCTTGGGAGGTCCATTTATCTCTTTTGATGCTCCCAGCTCTTCTAGCCATTGTCGTAGATCTGCCAATTCTTGATGTGGAGTATTCTTCAGTCATTTTACCAGCCGTTATACTTTCTTAAAAGGATGCGACCAGCATTCAGCAGGCCATTCTCCTGCCCAAGATCTTATAAAATAATGTTATAGATATGTATATTCTTTGGGCATCCACTTCTTTTTTCTGTAATCTGTACTGTTTTTCCGTATGAATAAAAGAAGTATTTCATTTTTTAAGTCCTTCCATTTTTTTTATTATCTTTGAATAAGAAATCGGGTCCTGGTATTGGATCCTGTGGACACAGGCACAAAGGTGCGGCGACGCTGACCGGTCGGGAGTACGGAGTAGTCCGCAGGGGACTAAACCGGAGAAATAAAATGGAGTCACCACCCATTGTGAACTGGGAAAAGATTTAAGGCCGCACTCACCCCTCGCAAGGGAAGACCTCAAACCGTTGTGTTCGGAATGGTCCCTTTCTTATGCCAATTGTAATGAAAAGATTTACGCAATAGTATAACCAGGTCTTATGCAACACATGCAAGATAATGTAATCAACACACAAGATTGCACACCCATAAATGTAAATAAATACAAAAGAAGACAAATGCGTAATTCCATAGACATATTAAAGAATGAAGCGCAATAACGTAACTGATAACAACTATAAAAGCATTAATAATAAAAGTGGATAATTAGATACGTAATGAAAACGAAACGAACAAAGAAGTAAACATGCATGAAATATGATGAAAGGAGGTATGTTCACTGTATGTGCGTTCGTCCAGCATTCGGAAACACGTTCGAACGGCAAATAAAATGTTCGCGTTCATATAATGTTTGAAAACGCGTTCGAACAGGATAAGGTCTGATGCATGGTAAAATAGAATGCTTGCGCGTTCGAGTAGCGTTCGAAAATGCGTTCGAACGAAAATGAGACAGAATATTCACGTTCGTATAGCTTTCGTAAACGCGTTCAAACGGGATATGACCTGATGCATGGTAAAACAGAATACATGCGCATTCGGGTAGCGTCTGTAAACACGTTAGAACAGAAATGAGACAGAATGCATATGTTCGTGTAGCGTTCAGAAACACGTTCGAACGAGATTACCAAAGTGGTATCTAAAATGACACAAACACATGCGCGAATGCTTCTCAAGCGGTACGTGGAGTTGTATCCCAAGTACAGACCGCACTACAGTCCATTCGGATTCACCTACAGAATTTATGTCTGGGTTTCCATCCGATATACCAAGAGATGCAACACTCAAGCATTAACACAACGAAATCATTAACCCAATGTTGACATACATGAAATATGATAACGCATATAACAATAAATAATCGAAGAGACAAATGCGCGAAATAACAAGGAAGATAAATATCACAAAATAAATGCGGAATAATAAAGCAACAATAAACGTAAATTAAATGCGAAATATTAAAAGACTAATAATACGAAATAAATGCGGAATAATAAATATGTGACCAAAGAATTTGGCCGTTTTCAAAGTAGGACTTCGCATACCCGGTTGGACGTATTCCACGCCCAACCAAGCATGCCGTTTCCAGGACGACAAAATAAAATATAAAAAATGGTGCCCTCAGGTCTTACCTTTTAAGTCGCTTCTCGGGAGTGCGTTGGGATGTCGCCGGAAGGGTTAACATTTCCGCTGTTTATTCTGGTTTGCTGTTTTCGCTCGCTGTTTTCCTTATTTTCACTCGTTGTTTCGCTATTTTTTCTGGTTCGTTGTTTTCACTGCTATTTTCTCTGTTTTTACCCGCTGTTTTACTGCGTTTTCTACAGCTATTTTTGGAAGGATTTTTGAACTGTTTTAAGGGCTGTTTGGGGACTATTTTTTGGGTTATATTTTGAACTATTTTTGGAGGCTGTTTCTTGTTCGGTTGGCTGGCTTATTTGTTGACTTGTTTCGGTCAGTGGCTGTGTTTGTTAGTGGGCTGAAGTGGTGTGTGCTACGTGAAAGAAGGGCCATGTGTGTGGGTTCATTTGTGTCAGTCGGTGGAGGTGGGCTTACTTGTGTTACCGATTGTCTAAGTTACAGTCAGTACGTGCGAGAGTCTATTGAGTGCGTGCAGTTGCTGCGTTTGTTTATTTATGCCGAGTTGTGAAGAGTGTGTGCGTGTGTTTGTCTTATACGAAGGGGCAGTTTGTGAATGTATGGCTGTTGGTTAGTGCGTAGCTATGGTTTATTGGCCTGTTTGTGGTCTGAGCGTGAGTGACGAGAGAGAGGCGGAGGGGAGGCCGAGAGTGGATGATAGAGAAGTGAGTTTGTGTAGGCTAGGGTTTATCGTTTTTGTTGTTCACGGTTGGGTTGTTTTGGGTTTTGGTGGCTACGGTGAGTGGGTTCTTTTTTAGAGAGAGATGAGAGGTGAGAGGGACAGTGTAAGTGAAAGTGAAAAGAAGAGAGAGGGCATGAGTTGTGTTTAAGATTTTTTTTATGAATTAGCCGAGTGTTGCTTAGGGTTGTTTTAAGAAAAAAAAGAGCGAGAGAGAGCGTGAGGGTTAGGGTTATTTTTTGTTTATTATTTTTTATGAAGTGTCGTGAGTGGTGAGAGGATTCGGAAGAAGAGGAAGGGGGAAGAAGACCGGGGAAGAAAGCCTTAGGTTTTTGTCCTCTTTTTATAATAATGTATCTTAGGGTTTCCTTGTTTGTGCATGGCTTAAAAAAT
This sequence comes from Zanthoxylum bungeanum, assembly GCA_019454045.1. Taxonomy (NCBI): domain Eukaryota; kingdom Viridiplantae; phylum Streptophyta; class Magnoliopsida; order Sapindales; family Rutaceae; genus Zanthoxylum; species Zanthoxylum bungeanum. The sequence continues at coordinate 141,709 of SKCR01019375.1, read as the reverse complement.
GGAACAAATCAATCAATTATGGGTGTGTTTAATTTAGGGAGAGAATATTTGTATTTTTGGTGGGGGAATTTCTTTAATTTGGTAGGTGATTTATTTAAATTAGGAAGGGCATTTGTTTTAATTTAGGAAGGTGATTTGGTGGGGATTTGATTTAATTTAGACATGTTTTTTAAATGTTTTGAATATTTTTGGATTGGGCTTTGGGCGAAATGAGATTTTCGTGAGTTGCGAGGGTTGAGGCTAAAATTTTAAAACATGGATTAATCGAGCGAACATGAGGCCAAACAAACGAATTAAATTGATGATGTATTTATTCCTTGAATTTCCTTTCCGACGTCCGTTTCCCGCGACTTCCGTAACTTATCAGGTAGTGCCTACATACGAGGCTCATCATTGGGCTTTAATGCAAAAATGAAAGTGTCTATAGTCGCCCCCACTTTGATGGGACTTGTGCAGTGTGTGACAGTGACAATCCTATCAAAGTAATGCATGCATTTTTACTTACTTACTTGGTTTGTCGGCTGTCGTACTTACCTGCTGCTTCGCGAGATGCTTCGAATTGAGTTGATTTGATGACGAGGTGCTTGAACCCTGGTTTATTCCCGAACCGTTACTTGATGAAAGATGGATCATTCCCAAACCGTTACTGAGCTGAGGTGGTTCATTCCCGAACTGTTACTTGATGAGAGTTGGCTCATTTTTGAACCGTTACTTGATGAGAGATGGCTCATTTTTGAACCGTTACTTGATGACAGATGGCTCATTTTTGAACCGTTACTTGATGAGAGATGGTTCATTTTTGAACCGTTACTTGATGAGAGATGGCTCATTTTTGAACCGTTACCTGAGTTGAGATGGTTCATTTTTGAACCTTTATTAAGTTAGGTGGTGGCGAGGCGCTATGACCCCTGGGTCTTGTTCCCGAACCACCGAGTTGTGGGTCTTGTTACCGAATTGAGTTGTGGATCTTGTTCCCGAATTGAATCGTGGGTCTTGTTCCCAATTTGAGTTGTGGGTCTTGTTCCCGAATTAAATTGTGGGTCTTGTTCCCAAATTGAATTGTGGGTCTTGTTCCCAAATTGAGTTGTGGGTCTTGTTCCTGATTTGAGTTGTGGGTCTTTTTCCCAAATTGAATTGTGGGTCTTGTTCCCAAATTGAATTGTGGGTTTTTTTCCCGATTTGAGTTATTTTTGCCGCGTTTCTTCAAAACCTGCGAAAAAAATAAGACAAAGATTGCGTGCATGTGACATGTATGCATGGATGTATTTCCTATTCTGATGGGTTAGGCCTTTCTTCTGCTCTTTGGTGTCTTTCGCCTACAAAAATCTTTGATCGCCCCCTAGGCCTGCTTATAGTTTCCTTCTGCCAATTCTTTCCTGGTGATTGGTCAGTTCTCTTTGGTCCCATGTCCCTTATTCGTGAGGTGGTAGACTGGTCGCCCCCAGACCTGGTTTAGGTTTCTGCTCTCTACTGCTTGCACTAGGTCAAGGTATGCTACATGGTGTGGCATCTCGTATCAACATACTATATTACACGCTACGAAATAGTCCCAATAGTTATACATATTATTTTCCTCAAAGAATGATCAGTAATGAGACCAGAGAACCTTCAAAACACTCAATGCAACTCAAATCCAAGTTTTTGAATAAATGATCTAAGCCAGACTCAAAGTGTGTGTGTGCAAAGGTTCTTTTACAGCTTGATTCCTAGGTAAGCCAACTCAATCATTTCGTTTCAAAATTGGGATCGATAAGTCAAACCAACCTAGATGTCTCCATTATGTTCTCCAATTGCTTTTCTGTGCTCAATTTGGTATGGTTTTCTTTTTCTTTTGTTTATCTTTCTTTCTTCTTCTCATTTTTTCTTTTTTTCTTTTTGGTTCTTTTTTCAACACACATACCCTTTAAGGTAGCATTTCTCATCATGGTGGTCCTAATACTCGCCCATGGGTATCTTCACGCTTATCGGTTATAGGTGGTTCAATTATTTTCTTTAGAGACTTTTCTTTTTATTTTCAAACATACTACACTTCATAGAACAAGCAAGTCAGGATAGATATCTAAGCGAATGTTCATTCATCGATCCGCAATTTATTTAACTAGTCACCTTGTCGACTACTCAAGTTTTCACTGCTAAGAACCTATAATTAAGTGCTCACGAGTCTAACATAGATCAACTACTCAAAGTATCAGATAAAAGCACATCAAGAGTTTATCGTTTCTAAGGTTTCACCCTAAAGCAAACAATATCATCATTGGACTTATGCCTAAATATTAGGGACTAACAGGAAACGGCTCGAATGAGTAAGCAAAATTGATGTCTTTATGATTAATAAATGCAGGCCTAAAATTGAATCAGATCAGGAAAGTAAGCATCTCCGAAATTTGAACCCTCGCCTTCTTCCATCTTCTTGCTTTCTTCAAACATCAAATTTTCCAACTGCAATAGTTCTTTTTCCTATTTACTTTCCTCTTTTGCAACCTCATCCTCGTCAATATTTGAGAGGTTTTCCTAGAAATCCCCCTTCTGTTCTGTCTCATCTTTATTACTGTTGCCCCATATCCCCATGCGGGAAGTTTGGTGGTTATGAGTTTGGAGGACAAGGCTGTCGGGTAGGGCGGAGTTGATCATGTGGGTGGGTGGAGGGTTTCTGTGTGTATTGGGTTGTTCTTTATCCGGGTCGGGTATTTTATGGGCATCAATGAGGTCTTGGATTTCATGCCTAAGGCGGGTGCATTTGTCAGTTTCATGGCCGATTTGCTGGTGGAGGTAACAATATAGGTTTAGGTCAAGGTAGCGGGGCACAGGGTTTGGAAGTGGTTCAGGTTCTAAGGGATTTATGAGTCCTTGCATTTTCAATTCTTTAAACACCCCTGACAATGGTCTACCAAAATTGAAGAATCGCCTGTTTCTGATAGGGGCGACCTCAGAAGGAGTGGGCTTGGTCCATGAAGGTCCCCCAATGGTCTTTCTATTCCGGTTGCAGAACCTCATATTATTGGCTATATGGGGTACAGTCAAACTGGCCACATCGTTAGTAAAAACTTATAGTTGCTCGGTAATTTTTGTTACTTTGGTCTCTAATTGATCCAGGCGGGAAACCTCATTATCTGACTCGCTTATGTTTTCTAACTATTTTTTAACAAGTCTTCCTTCTTTTCCAACCCAACGGATATCTATGTTGGCTGTCGGAACTATGAGTTACCATGATATGTGTATGTATGTGATGCATGAGATATATGTGGTTATCAACACAGAATATATCTTTCCGACCTTATTTCTCCCACACTCGTGGTAAGTCCATTTCTGTCCTAGGTATGGCTTATTTTATGCACCAATATGGGGTACACAAAATCTTTCTCTCATATGCTATGGGGTGAAATTTGGTCGCTTCTGTCCATTTCCATCGGTAAAAGACAAAGACCGCCCATTTACAACGTGGACTAAGCCTATTATGGGATCATGCCATTGTCTAGAAATGATGAATTGGGCTTTCAGCAACCGCGGTCATTAGGATGAACTTAGAGGTATCCAAAAGTATACAAATATGTCATAGCAAGGCGTATCCTTTCTGGATGAAAGCCAGTGTTGATATCGAACTCATGCTTCTAGCATATTTGGATCATGTTTGGATTTTCTAAGCCCATCAAGGTTTTCATACAATTTGGCCCATTATCATTTCAAAGCATTCAATCATATTATTGCGAGGTGTAAACTTGTCCCAGCTGAAAAAGGCCCAACAGGTTTACACTTTTGCGATAACGTGGCTAAACAACTTCAAATGATAGGGGGTCCAAACACAAAGTGGACCATCAGCATTTTGGATGCTTTTGGCCCAATCGTTATAAGACATAAACTCATCCCAGTTTAAATGGCCCAACAAGTTCACATCTCATGACGAAAAGTCCAACTGGATCCAAATAATGATGGTCCCAAACACAAGTATAAATGGTGGCTTCTATAGGTCATATAACTATGGTTCTCATGCAGTTTTATGGGAGTATTAATAAAGGCTCCCGCCGGTGAAGGGTTGCCCACAACTAGGTCTCCCCACTCAAGGGTTCGAGCGACCAAGTGAGCGCACCTTTTTTATACCCTAAGGTACGTGCCAACGAGTGATGATACCATATAACGATCCACCGCTTCGAGCGAAAACGACTTCACGATGCATGAATAACTGTCAAATGGATTCCTCTATTGAAAATTCCCCAGAGGGAGGGTGGAGTGAACTCTCTTAAATACCCTTACCTCTTAGGCTCTTATCGCCTTGGTGACAGGAATAAACAATAGATCCTCCAAATTAGTCCATCACTTTAAGTATGCCTTAAGGTAAGCTTTGAGCAAATGATTATCTAGATGTCTTCACATCTTTTCCTTTTGGTTATAAAAAGGTAGTGAGTGAATGAAGACACCAAATCATTATCTAACTATAATAATACCTTTGGTTAATCAACTTTAGTTTGGAAAGTTTTATTAACCCCTTGGTCCCAACCCACTTGTAGACAAGGTTAACTAAAACAAAAATCACAAACATTACAAGACATTATTTCGGGGCCGATTCTCTATCCCCAGTGGAGTCGCCAGACTGTGGACACAGGCACAGAGGTGCGGCGACGCTGTCCGGTCGGGAGTACAGAGTAGTCTGCGGGGGACTAAATCAGAGAAATAAAATGGAGTCGCCACCCAGTGTGAACTGGGAAATGATTTAAGGCCGCACTCACCCCTCGCAAGGGAAGACCTCAAACCGTTGGGTTCGGAATGGTCTCTTACTTATGCCAATTGTAATGAAAAGATTTACGCAATAGTATAACCAGGTCTTATGCAACACATGCAAGATAATGTAATCAACACACACGATTGCACACCCATAAACGTTAATAAATACAAAAGAAGACAAATACGTAATTCCATAGACATATTAAACAATGAAGCGCAATAATGTAACTGATAACAACTATAAAAGCATTAATAATAAAAGCGGATAATTAGATACGTAATGCAAACGAAACTACCAACGAAGCAAACATGCATGAAATATGATGAAAGGAGGTCTGTTCACTGTATTTGCATTCGTCCAGCATTTGGAAACACGTTTGAACGATAAACAGAATGTTCGCGTTCATATAGCGTTTGAAAACGCGTTCGAACGAGATAAGGTCTGATGCATGGTAAAACATAATACATAAGCGTTCGAGTAGCGTTCGGAAATGCGTTCGAATGGAAATGAGACAGAATGTTCACGTTCGTATAGCGTTCGAAAACGTGTTCGAACGGGATAAGACCTGATGCATGGTAAAACAGAATACATGCGCGTTGGGTAGCGTTTGTAAACATGTTCGAATGGAAATGAAACAGAATGCATACGTTCGTGTAGCGTTCGGAAACGTGTTCGAACGAGATTACCAAAGTGGTATCTAAAATGACACAAACACATGCACGAATGCTTCTCGGCGGTACGTGGAGTTGTATCACAAGTACAGATCGCAGTACCGTCCATTCGGATTCGGATACAGAATTTATGTCTGGGTTTCCATCCGATATACCATGAGAGGCAACACTCAAGCATTAACACAACGCAATCATTAACCCAATGTTGACATACATGAAATAACGCATATAACAATAAATAACCGAAGAGACAAATACGCGAAATAACAAGGAAGATAAATAACATAAAATAAATGCGGAATAATAAAGCAACAATAAACGTAAATTAAATGCGAAATACTAAAAGACTAATAATACGAAATAAATGCGGAATAATAAATATGTGACCAAAGAATTTGGCCGTTTTCAATGTAGGACTTCACATACCCGGTTGGACGTATTCCATGCCCAACCAAGCATGTTGTTTCCAGGACGACAAAATAAAATATACCAAAGGGTGCCCTCAAGTCTTACCTTTTAAGTCACTTGTCGGGAGTGCGTTGGGACGTCACCGAAAGGGTTAACATTTCGACTATTTTTTCTGGTTCGCTATTTTCGCTCGCTGTTTTCTCTATTTTCACTATTTTTTTTGGTTCGCTGTTTTCACTGCTGTTTTCTCTATTTTTACCCACTATTTTCCTGTGTTTTCTGCTGCTATTTTTGGAAGGATTTTTGAACTGTTTTAAGGGCTGTTTGGGGACTATTTTTTGGGTTATTTTTTGAACTATTTTTGGAGGCTGTTTGTTGTTCGGTTGGCAGGCTTATTTGTTGACTTGTTTCGGTTAGTGGCTGTGTTTGTCAGTAGGCTGAAGTGGTGTGTGCTACGTGAAAGAAAGGCCATGTGCGTGGGTTCATTTATGTCAGTCGATGGAGGTGGGTTTACTTTTGTTATCGAGTGTCTAAGTTGCAGTCAGTGTTGGTCTCTAAGATCATCCCAAGAGCATTAAAATCATGATAAAAGTGTGAATACGAAAAGGAAGTATAGCGGAATTATACTTACAAAGAACGGTTATATGATGTGTTGATAACAAAAACTTTTGCTTTGAGAAGTGCTCTAAGATCTTCTCTTTGGATGAGGTTGAGCTCCAAGCTTTGATCAAAGAATTCCAAAATGAATGAGAGAGTTTCCCTAACATCTTTGTATGAATCTTTGATGTGCTAGCAATGGAGATTTTGCAACAAAATCTCCTAGTTCTTCCTTTATTGTTCTCGGCAATTGAGAGCTTTTGGAGAGGGAGAGAATCGGTTTTTGGAGAGAGAATAAGAGAATGAAAAAGTCTTGTTATTTTTGATTTTCCAAAAATCCAAAATATGATATACAAAATGTTTGGTAATATGTCATTCACTTTTCAAGTTTGAGTGTTTAGTAAGTCATCACCAACTCACCAAATTCCATCACCAAAAAGGCAAGTAAAGTGACAAGTGATGTGACTTTTATGGGCCCCACTAGAATTTAAAATCCGAGTGGGCCCGCAAACACATTCTGGGCTCGGGTTCACTAATTCCGAATTAACGAATTTTCCGTTGCGACGTAATTAAATAAAATTTAAATAAATAATTATGCCTAGCAAAATTACTATTAAAGTCGCTCCCGAATTAATTCTAAATTATTTCATTTTCCCGAATCAAAATCCAATTTTAGTTCCGTTATGAAATCTAATTTCATTTAATATATCGAATATATTATTTTATCGATTAATTCCAAATTAATCGTTCTCTCTCTTCTAATTAAATTTTATCCCAAATAAAATATCGTCGTAATTAATCCTAGATTAATTTTCTCTCTTATAATTAATCCTAGATTAATTATGTTCGAGTCATACGTCTTCGGTGAATCTTCGGGAAGCGACCCATGAGATCCCTGGATATATTGGTAGTAAATCTGGTCATCGGACTATCCGAACACGTACGTACCTTGTACTACGTTCTTACCGATTTACGAGACATGGTTGGCTTCTAGCAAAGCGCCGTGCCTACTCAATTCTCCAGAATATTCTCTAAGGAATATATAATCTATAACAGGCGTAGTATACGTAGTATTGCGTATTGTGATCCAGTATCTGATGTCACATGCAAGGCTTGAGGCTGGAATAGTGTCTGCCCCGTACGAAGCATATATCAGATCACTAGCAACTAGTCTCTATAATCGGATAATCATGACCTTGTCATATTATCCCGATAGTTGTAATATAATAGAGAACCGATTTTGTGTCCCTGCGTGATCATCATCTCCATATGACTAAAGTGATACTTCCGTCTTGACATCACACCCAATACACTACGATTCTCAATAAACCCAGAAGAGGCGTACACAGAACCTGTTAAAGTCCCAGAAAACCAAAACCAAAGCGTATTGATTGTCGCAAGTACTAGAGATGCAAGTCTCAGGTTTAGACCAAATACACCTACCCTAAAGCGGATTCCAATAGACACATAGTCATACCACCAATGGGATTCTGCGGGGTCTATCCAGAGTGAAGCTGTTTTCATACCATCGGTAAACACAACCTCATATCGTACTTGCATAAGTATCCAATACTTAAATATATGAGAACTGTGTTGTTACGCTTCCATAACAAGCACAAGTGCAATACTAGCATATTCTGCATTATTGATGTCCAGTCTCGATAATACTACGACTAGAGATATTTAATAATTAAACCTTTGTGGATTGATATTGTTTCATATCTTATAATCTGGAACTAATCATAAGGACTTTTATCATTTATATATACAAGTAATCTAATTACAAAATGATAAAATGCAATTTCCATTCTCACATAGTTAATTTGTACAAAAAACACAATGTCTTTTACAAATAGTGACGCTATAGGTCATAATTATCCAACAATCTCCCACTTGGCCTATAGCCAGTCACTCAAGCATCTAACACCCGAACTATGTACATGTCGCTCAAACTTTTGTTGAGAAATAGCTTTCGTCAGCGGATCTGCAATGTTGTCCTCTGATGCGACCTTCTCGATCTTCACATCACCATGATGTATGATCTCACGAATCAAATGGAAACGTTGAAGAACATGCTTGGATCGTTGATGAGATCACGGTTCCTTAGCCAGCGCTATAGCCCCGTTATTGTCACAATACAATGGAACAGGCTCAGCTGCTAACGGAACTACTCCTAATCCAATTTGGAATTTATGGATCCAAACTGCCTCTTTTGCTGCTTCAGCTGCAGCAATATACTTCTCTTCTGTTGTTGAATCGGCAACTGTCTCTTGCTTGGATGATTTAAAGCTTACTGCTCCATTGTTCAAACAAAATATGTACTCGGATTGCGACTTACAGTCGTCTTTATCGGTTTGGAAACTTGCATCGATAAACCCAATTACCTCAAGTTCTCCATCTCCATAGACTAAGAAATCATCCTTAGTTCGTCTAAGATACTTAGGATATTCTTAACCGCCATCCAGTGACCATCACATGGATCGGCCTGATAGCGACTACACATGCTCAAAGCATACGAGACATCAGGTTGCGTACATATCATGGCATACATGATCGATCCGACTGCCGAGGCAAACGAGATCCGACTCATGTTTCTCTTTCATCTTGAGTTTTAGGACACATATCCTTAGATAGAGTGACACTATATGACACTGGCAACAGTCCCCTCTTATACTATTCCATGTTGAATCTCTTCAACCTTTTGTAAATATATGTGCTCTGGGAGAGTCCAAGATGCTTTCTAGATCTATCCCGGTAGATCTTTATTCCCAGAATAAAGGCTACTTCTCCCAGATCCTTCATGGAGAATTTTAATGAAAGCCAAGCTTTCACCGATTGTAGCATGGGAATGTCATTACCTATAAGCAATACATCATCAACATAAAGGACAATGAATGTCAGTGTGCTCCCACTAAACTTCTTATATACACAAGGGTCATCCTCTTTTTGAACGAAATCATATTCTTTTATGATCTCATCAAAACGTTGGTTCCAAGAACGCGATGCTTGCTTCAATCCATAAATGGATCGATTTAATTTACAAACCTTGTTCGCATGTTTTAGTACGAAAAAAACCGTCAGGCTGTTGCATATAAATATCCTCCAAAAGCTTTCCGTTAAGGAAAGCGGTTTTGACGTCCATCTACCATATATCGTAATCGAAATATGCAGCAATAACAAGCATTATCCGAATGGATTTAATCATGGTAACATGTGAAAAAGTTTCATCGTAATCGACATCATTTCGTTGATGATACCCTTTCACTACAAGCCTAGCTTTGTACCTTTATATGTTATCATCCATGTCGGTCTTCCTCTTGAAGACCCATTTGCAACCAATAGGCTTTACGCCTTCGGGTGCATCAACCAGTGTTTAAACTTGGTTGGTATACATGGAATCCATTTCGGACTTCATGGCATCTTGCCATAACTCAGAGTCGATACCTTAAATCTCTTCCTCATACGTAGCTAGTTCGTCTTCCTCAATAAGATTAATATCTACATGAGTTGAGATCAGAAACCCATACCTCTCAGGTTGTTTTCTGACTCTCTCCGACCTACGTGGTTCTTGTGTATTCAAAGATTGTGGTACAGTCTCATCCCTGATGAACTGTTCATGTTCCGTTAAGGATTCTGTGCCAGAAATAGTATCACTCTAATTTTCATCGAGATATACTTTCTTCCCACTTACCACTGTATTTAGGAATTCCTTCTCAAGGAAAACCGCATGTAGAGCAATAAATACTTTGTTCTCTTGTGGGTGATAGAAGTAATATCCTTTGGTTTCCCTAGGATATCCTACAAATAGATACTTATCTGATTTGGGTTCAAGTTTGGTACCTTCCAAACATTTGACGTATGCCCAGTAACCTCAAATCTTCAGGAATGAGTAACCTGGTTTATTTCCTGTCCATATTTCATATGGTGTCTGTTGAACAGACTTTGAAGGAACCTTATTCAAAATAAGTATTGCACTGTTCAATGCATATCCCCAGAAGGAAATAGGTAGCTCTGTGCGACTCATCATCGACCTTACTATGTCCAACAAAGTTCGGTTTCTCCGTCCGGACATACCGTTTAATTGTGGTGTTTCGGAGGAGTCCACTGTGAAAGAATACAACTCTTTCAAGTAATCAAGAAACTCATTGCTCAAGTATTCTACACCACGGTCCGACCGTAATGTTTTAATACTTTTGCCGGTCTATTTTTCTACTTCGTGTCGAAACTCTTTGAATTTCTCAAAGGTTTCCGACTTGTGTCTCATAAGATACACATAACCATAACGCGATGCATCATCCGTAAAGGTTACGAAGTATTCATATCCACCTCTAGCCTGGCTAGACATGGGTCCACATACGTCACTATGAATAAGGGCTAACAGTTCGGTGGCACGTGCACCTTTACCACTAAAAGGTGTTTTAGGCATTTTAGCTAATAAACAAGATTCGCAGATGTCATATGAATTTGGATTAAATCCGTCCAAGTACCCACTCTTTGAAAGTGTGGATATGCGAGTCTTGTTAATGTGTCCGAGACGACAATGCCACATATAAGTTTAATCTTTGTTACTTAATTTAAGCATTTTATTTGTTACGTTATATGTTTGAGATTGATTTATATTTAAAATATAAAGACCATTATTCACATAAGCACTGCATATCTCCATATCATTTTTATACATAAAACACCGAGTGTTTCTAAAAACAAAAGTATAGCCACATTGGGCCAATAAAGATACAGATATAATATTCCTAGTCAAACTAGGTACATAATAACAGTCTGAAAAATTAAGTACATGCCCCAAGGGCAGTTCCAAAATATAAGTCCCAACGGCCAAAACGGCGACTCGAGTCCCATTTCCAACATTGAGGTCAATCTCCCATGAGGCCGGTCTCCTGCTAATCTGTAGATCATGCAAATCAGTACATATATGAGTACCACAACCAGAATCAAAAATCCAATTTTTAAAACTAGAAGTAGACATTTTTATTTCTATAACAAACATACCTGAAGTCGGTGGCCTTACCCGCTTTGATTTCCATCATGTGCGCCTTGTACTCACGGCAATCACGCTTCTAGTGACCCTGTTTGCCACACTGCAGGCATACATCTTGGGATTTGTCCTTAGCCTTCCCAGAAGACTTTGACGATTTGGCCTTGCCCTTCTTATTCTTCTGCATCTTTACACCTCCAGTCGCCTTGGGCCAAGCCCTCGGAGACTGAGATGTTGAAGCGAAGTGCGCCTCGCGATTTTTGCCCTTCAACAGCTCTTTTTCTGCTTCACGCAGCATTGCCATAAGTTCTCCAAGAGTATGGTCTTGGTTCATCATATTGTAGTTCATGATGAACCTGCTCCAGCTATCAGGAAGAGACTGCAAGATCAAATCTATAGAAGTCTCAGCCTCAAAGGTTATGCCTAGCTGACCTAGCTGTTCAATGTCAGCAATCATCTGTGACACATGGTGCTCAACAAACCAGTGCCAATCTTGGATCTTAAAAATGAATCATTTAATGGAAGGAAAACACTTAATATTTATTTATGGTTTTTCACATAATTGGCAACCAATTAATTATCTTTGATTAGGTCTCATCATGCACCCTAAGCATGCATTCTAAAAGCATAATAAGGCGTGGTAAATAAATTAATAATGATATGCAGATGGATATCTCACAAATTATTCCGAGAACAATCACTTCATTTCCTCTCCCTAGCTAGCACTATTCTAACTTCTACCCAATTACATAATACATCAAAGAAATCTCATTTACATTGAGGGGAATTGGTGAGAAGATAATTACAAAGAATCGAGAGATAAAGGCTGGACACGCAGGTCCAATTTAATAAATTCTAAATTTATTACAATAATTTCCAAAATTGCCCTCACCCATCTAATATCCATCCGATATACATTATTCATACAACACATCCATGTATTCACACAAAGCATGTTATTCAATCAATCTAATCCAATTAATTAATCTTTGAATAAAGTGATCATCCAATGTTCAAACAATGATTTGATTGCGCGAGTTCAACTCGTTTAAGAATAAGTACTCAAAGTACTAATTCTTGAATTATATTGAACTACAATTTTAAATCCAATTTAATTTGTATTCAATACTAATTCTATATTTAATTCCCAATTAAATAATTACACTTTTAATGCGCCTTTACGACTTAGATTCTAAATCTAATCTTAATGGGTCTCAAAGCCCAATTAACATCTAATGTTCATTTAATTAAAGTCCAATGAGCTTTCAATTAATTTCTTAAGGCATGGGCTTTGGTCAATATGGGTCAAACCCAAATACCAAGGCCTAATTAAGGAATCACCCTATTTGCCATCAAATCAAGTTTGGCCCATTAGGCCCAATTAAATATTTAAAGGCCCATATATTATATTTGGACTTAATGGAATGATTTAGTCCCAATTTGGATCCAATCCAATTGTCTTAAACTAACTTGGCCCAACCAAGCCCATTAGGCCCAAATACAAAAATTTTAGCCCAATTCCAAATTAAGCCTAGCTAATTAAATTTTAATATTCCAAAAATCACAATTTAATTAATTAAAGTGTATTGTACTAATTAATTATTTAAATTAACATTTCCAAAACATCAATTTAATTAATTAATCTTGCATTATTATATTCAACACATGTCCAACATTATTGAAACAAAATCAACTCATTTTCATGCTATTTTGGTCACGATAATTTGATGATTTTATATCCGATTTTGATTTCAATCCAATTAAATCACAAATCAATATATATCATGTCTTTAAACACATCCAATGGCCTAAAAAAACCAAAATTACCATGATCTACAAAGGTCCATATAATTCGGCCAAGCCTCAAAATTTGGGGAAAATTAATCCAATTAATTTTTCATCAAATTGATCATGCATAACACTTAGTTATCATTATGTAAGCATACTCAAACAAACAATTTTATCAAATTATGCTCAAATCAAAATTACCCAAATTCAAGTATATAAACACTAAGTTCATTTCATGCTCAAAATTGGCTCATGATACCATTGTTGGTCTTTATGATCATCCCAGTAACATTAAAATCATGATAAAAGTGAGAATATGAAAAGGAAGTATAGCGGAATTATACTTACAAAGAACGGTTATAGGATGTGTTGATAACAAAAACTTTTACTTTGAGAAGTGCTCCAAGATCTTCTCTTTGGATGAGGTTGAGCTCCAAGCTTTGATCAAAGAATTCCAAACTCAATGGGAGAGTTTCCCTAACACATTTGTAAGAATCTTTGATGTGCTAACAATAGAGATTTTGCAACAAAATCCCATAATTCCCTCTTCATTGTTCTCGACAATTGAGAGCTTTTGGAGAGTGAGAGAATCGGTTTTGGAGAGAGGAAAAGAGAATGAAAAAGTCTTATTATTTTTGATTTTCCAAAAATCCAAAATATGATATACCAAATATTTGGTAATATGTCATTCACTTTTCAAGTTTGAGTGTTTAGTAAGTCATCATTGTAGGCACTGTATTTTTGCATATAAGTCCCTATGATGAGTGTCATTTGGAGGTACTACCTTTTAAGTCGGGAAAGTCGCGGGAAACGAACGTCGGAAGGGGAAATTCAGAATAAGTATGTCATCAGATTCATTTCACAAGTTCACTGTTTTCATTCGTGCTGCGTTCGCAACCACGTTCGAACGTCAAGCAGATTGCGGGTGTTCATGTAGCGTTCGAATCGGTGTTCGAACAGTGTCGGTATTTCTGGTTTTTCTGCTAGCCTCACACCCAAGCCCAATTAGCCCACCAAAGCCTATAAAACACATCCAAATTAATAAAATGCATATTTAACACATGGGGAATTAAATAAAATCTAAAAATCATATACAAAATTAAAATAATCTCATGCCTAAACAAAAAAAATTAAATATATCATATTCGTAATCTAGCCAAGACATGTCCCCCAATCAAATATTAGATTTTCCTTGTAAGACACTAATTGATCCTTCCTTTTCAAACAAGGAGAAGCCCTAGCCTTGGTCTATATAAGAAACCAAATTCCAACACTTCCCTCTCCTCTCCAATTGACGCATACACAAAAAAAAGAAAAGCCCTAGCATTCACGCCAACCACAAGTAAGAAGCAACAAAGAATTCTCTTATCCTCTCTTCACATTGCCGAGAACATCACCCAAAATTCCCCCAATTGTCGTAAAACCACAACCCAAAACACCATCTCCATTGCCACACATACCACCATTGAAAAAATCCCCTATATAGGCCCATGATCACTGAAAAATCACCCTAAAATAGTATCTAAAATCACCAAAAACAGTAACAAAAACTGCACTTTAAAACCCCTAAAAGAAGCCGCAAAACAACAGCCCCTAGCCCCTTACATTACCGCATAAATAGCTCCTGATACAGCAAAAATAGTGAGTGAAAAACAGCAGCAAAACAATAGCAAAACGCGGGAAAACAGCAGCCCGAGCAGTGAAAATAGCGAGGAAAGATGCAAACCAGTGGACCAGAAAAGTTGCAGAGTGCTAGCCCTTCTGATCACCGTGTAACGCAAGTCCGAGAGTCGACGTAAAAGGTTAGACCTGAGGGCACTTTTCGTATTTGTTTTTATTCATCTTTTAATTGTTTTAGTTATTTATTTCGTATGAGAGTCGTTTGTGGATGCATGTTGTGGCTTTGGATGAATGGAAAATGTGTCGTCTCTTGTGGTATATAGGATGGAAACCCAGACGTAAATTCCGTAGCCGAATCCGAATGGACGGTAGTGCAGTCTGTACTTAGGATACAACTCCACGTACCAATTGAGCAAACGGCACATATTTCGATTTATTTTTTCTTATTTTTTATTACCCGTTATTTAATTTCTGCATGTTATTTGTTTGTGTAATGATGAGATAAAGCACATGGGCTTAGTAAGTTGGATTAAAGGTCCTCCATTTCGAGGGGTTAAAATCCTTTACCACGATGCTTTGTAGCACCGGATGATGTATATTCGGTTGAATGTAAGATGTGTTCAATCGGGTATATGAAGTCTGATATTGTTGTCTTTATTATTTTTATATGCATTATGTTATTAGCGCATGGGCTTAGTATGTTGGATTAAAGGTCCTCAATGTCGATGGGTTAAAATCCTTTACCACGATGCTTTCTCGCGCCGGATGATGTATATTCGGTTGAATGTAAGATGTGTTCAATTAGGTATATGAAGTCCGATATTGTTGTCTTTATTTTTATATGCATTATGTTATTAGCGCATGTGCTTAGTAAGTTGGATTAAAGGTCCTCCATTTCGAGGGGTTAAAATCCTTTACCACGATGCTTCGCCGCGCCGGATGACGTATATTCGGTTGAATGTAAGATGTGTTCAATCGGGTATACAAAGTCTGATATTGTTGTTTTTATTTTTTATATGCATTATGTTATTAGCGCATGTGCTTAGTAAGTTGGATTAAAGGTCCTCTATGTCGAGGGGTTAAAATCCTTTACCACGATGCTTTGCAGCGCCTTTTAGCCCGTTATTATTGATTAGGTGTCATCTATTCATCCGTTCACGTATGTGTCATGTTGTTTACTATATTTTGGAGGTCACTACTGTAACCCTATTCGAACGCGTTTCAGAACGCCGCACGAACACATGTTTTCTATCTCAGTTCGTTCGAACGTGTTTACGAACGCTACTCAAACGCGAACTTTCTGTTTACCGTTCGAACGCGGCTACGAACGCCGCACGAATGCCCATGGTAAATAGGCCATCTTCCATCACATATCATGCACGGTTACTCATTTTTTCATTTACCTTTTTGATTGTTCATGTTCTCGCTGTTAGTCATTTATTATGTTCACAAGATCACATGTTCGTTTCCATGATGCATGTTTACACGATAGTTATCTACTTATGCTTCCGCATTCATCCATTCAACATGTTCATGAAGTCATAAGATTGCCGTTATTCCGATTTGCTTTCATGCGTGATTGTATAATTATTATCTACTAGCATGCCTATGATCAAATATAATGTGCTTATGACATTGTATGCTTGCCGTATTTCAATTCATCTTTATGCATGCAAATTCAGACATAGATTATATGCAAATAGGTTGTATGCAAATTCGTACATAGATTATATGCAAATATGTTATATGCAAATTCGGACATAGGTTATATGCAAACTTAGATATGAGCCTTATACTTATGCATGCGAACTCAGGAGTAAATTATCCTTGGAAATAAATTTTGCTTAGGCTTGGTTAAATTATTGCACAAATCATTTCATTACAAGTGGCATAAGTAAGGGACCATTCTGAACCCAACGGTTTGAGGTCTTCCCTTGCGAGGGGTGAGTGCAGCCTTAAATCTTTGTCCCGGTTCATACCGGGTGGCGACTCCATTATTCTCCGATTTAGTCCCCCGTGGGCTACTCCGTACTCCCAACTAGGCCGCGAGCCTAGAACAGCATGCGTCGCCCAATTTCTGTGTCCCACAGTCTGGCGACTCCACTGGGGATAGAGAATCGGCCCCGAAATAATGTCTTGTAATGTTTCGATTTGTGCTTTAATTAACCGTGTCTACTGTGGGTTAAAAGGGGTTTAATCAAAAGCACTTTTTAAGGCCGGGTAATGGTTTAGTGTCTTCCTTCATTCACTACCTTTCTATAAGGAAAAGATGTGAAGGCACATAGATAATCATTTACTTGTAGCCTATTGTGATGGACTAATTTGGAGGACTCGTTGTTTATTCTTGTCACCAAGCGATAAGAGCCTAAGAGGCTTGGATTTTTAAGAGAGTTCGCTCCGCCCTCCCTTTGGGGAATCTACAACGGGAAATCCATTTGACAGTCAGTCACACACCATAACTCGTTGGCACGTACTGTAAGGTATAAAAAAAGGTGCGCTCACTTGGTCGCTTGAACCCTTGAGTGGGGAGACCCAGTTATGGGCAATCCTTCGCCAGTGAGAGTCTTTGTCTACACTCCCGCAACCCACACGTAGACCGGGGTTGTATGGCCTATAGCAACTATTTCCTTATGCTTGTGGACCATCCTCATTTGGATGCAGTTGTACTTCTTGTCAGAAATGCGAACTTGTTGGGCCATTTAAACTGGGACGAGTTCGTATCCTATGACAATTGGGCCAAAAGCTTCTGAAATGTTGATGGGCCACTCTGTAGAAATTATTTATGTATGCTTGTGTTTGGGAACATTGTTGTTTGGATTCATTCAGACCTTTTTTCATGAGGTATGGGCTTGTTGGGCCATTTAAACTAGGACAAGAACGTATCTTATGATGATTGGGCCAAAAGCTTCTAAAACGCCAATGGGCCATTATATGTTTGTGTTTAGGAACATAATCATTTGGATACGGTTGGACTTCTTGCCATGAGATGTGAACTTGTAAGGCCATTTAAACTTGGACGAGTTCACTCATATGACAGTTAGCCCAAAACCTTCTAAAATGATGATGGGCCGATTTGTGTGAAAATTTTAATTAGTTGATATATTCCTTGTATCTTATGCATCTCATTCATCTCATGCATACATGTATCCTGTTAACACCCTCTATGTCTACAAAAGACATCATAGATTCCCATTGGGTTAGGGAAGAGGGAAGACTCACTAAAAGACCGGTAACAGATATGAGTGCATCCGATAATGAGGTATCCCGAATAGATCCGTTGGAAAACGGTCTCGCCAAAATTACTAAACAGTTGCAAGCCTTGGCTACTGCTGTGGCTGGTATGGCTGTACCCCGTGCTGGGGGAAGTTATGAGAATGTGAGGCGCGAGGAGCCTCCGAATGGGTTGGGGGATGATATCCCCGCTTTTGATGACGACATGGCAGAGTATGCAGCATGTAGAGTGATTGGGTCTCAAGCAGAATTTCAGAACCTTCGGGAGCAGGTTGAAACAGTTACCCGCAAGATGTCGGATATGGCTAAGTTCAACGGGAATGGGGATCCGAGGGTCCATCTCCGTCAGTATGTTTCAGTTATGAGTTCAGTGGGTTTATCCAAGCGTCAAGTGCAGAAAATGTTTGGGATGTCACTTGAGGGAGCGCCGGTAGTTTGGTATCACAGCCTTGAGAAGAAGATTAGTGAAGATTGGAGCGAACTGGCTGATGCTTTTCTGAAGCAATATGTTACAGATTTGGAAATTGATTTGTCACTCCGTGATTTGGAGAACACTAAGCAGAAGCCGGAGGAAAGCTTGAAGGAGTATGTAGACCGCTGGAGAAGTCAGCTTCTGAAAATGCAGACTCGACCCTCTGAGAATGACCAGATTAAAATGATCATCAAGGGCACTAAGCCCTCGATTTATGGCAACCTGAAGAGGATGACCTCCATGATTGCTGATTTTCGACAGTTAAGAGAAACTGTCATGGATATTGAAGAAGAAGAGGCAGAGAACATGAAGTTTTATGGCCTAAGTATGAGGCCTATTGGGGGAACATCAGGTACCAAACCTGTTTCTGCGGAGATTGCTGCCATCCGGAATCGGAGATTCTCCAACTTAGGGAGGCCATTGTCTAAGGTGCTGTAGAAATTAAAAAGACAAGGACTTCTAAAACCCCTGGAGTCCAAACCACTTTCCAACCCTCCACCACCACATCTCAATCTGAGCCAATACTGTCACTTCAACCAACAGAAAGGCCACGACACTGATAATTGTGCCCGCCTCCGCCATGAATCCAAGATCTTATAGACTCCAAAAAGATACCCCACCCTGAAACAGAACACCCCAACACACACCAAAATCCCCTACCAAATTACCACTCTGTCCCCCCACCGACCTATATGATAAACTCTGGCCTACCCGAAAGCCTTGTCCTCAAGTCCTTTGACCATCAAGCCTTTTGCCTGGGTATCTGAGATAGTAACAGTGAAGATGAGACAGAACGGGGGCATAATTTCTGGGAAGACTTCTCCAGTAGTGATAAAGAAGAAGTGAGGGGAATGACACGCAGCGGTCGTTTCTATAATGATATGGCAGAAAAGGGTAAGGAAGTATTAACAGATGGAAGAGAAGTGATTGAGAATGTAGAGATTACTGAGGGAGATACAGTGCTGAGGCAGTTGAAAAAGACCCGGGCACAGGTTAGCATCTGGGAATTGTTGTGTTCACCACAGGAACACAGACGGGCCATGGTTGAGGCCTTAAGCAAGATTGTAGTGCCAGAAGACGCCAACCCCGCAATGTTTGTTGGGTCAGTCCAAAAGGAAACTCTGCCAATATCATTTTTCGAGGAAGAACTCCCGGCTGAGGGGAGAAATCATAATAGACCCTTGTTTATCGGAGCTGAAGTGAGGGGTAAAATGACCACTTGTGTGATGGTGGATGACAGCTCATCCATTAATGTGTGCCCGTTGAAGATTTTGGCCAAGCTGGGTATGAAGGCAACAGATCTGGATCCCTCTAGTGTGACTATCAAGGCTTATGATGATAGTAATCGAGGAGTTGAGGGTACATTTGTGGCAGCGGTCAAGGTTGGTCCTACTGAGGATGAAGTTGAGTTCACAATGCTGGATATCCCAGCTTCTTTTGCCTTGTTGTTGGGAAGGCCTTGGTTCCATAAGATTGGAGGCGTGCCCTCTACTCTGCACCAGATGATTAAGTTCCTGTATGAGGTAGAGATTGTCATCATTCGAGGTGAGGTGGACAATGTTGTAGCTGCTTTAGAGATACAGCCTTTCACGAGGTTCCAAGTGTCAGCGAATTTTGAGGAGTGGGTGGATCCTAGGGTGGATAGGATCATGGAAAAGATGAAGTTCGAGTCGGGCAAAGGTTCAACATTGCCCAACTTTAGAGGTCAGACCACTCGAAGGGGTTTGGGGTACAATTCTGATGAAGAAAAGCCGAGAGCTAAAAAGAAAGGGTTGAAATTGATGGAATGCTTTGTGAAGGCTTCAGGGTATCAAGGTGAGCCAGAACCAATTGAAGTTAATGGGATTGTGGTGCCTGGATTTGATATATTCCAAGATATGTTGGGTGAAAAGCCGCTGACGGAAGAAATTGTGAAAGAAGAAGATAAGTGGGAAGAAGAGTTTATGAAATTGGAGAGCCTGACTCTCGAAGAGGATGAAGAAACTGAGAAAAATTTGGTTGTGGAGGAAGAAGTCTTTGTGGATGATGAAGACATTTATCTTCCTGATTTATTTGAGTGCACTTCTGCATTTGCTAGTAATAAAGACAATCATTTTGCTTACTTGCCTGGGTCTCTTCCTTTCAATTTGCATGACTTGAGTATATTTGATATCAGCTCAACCAGAAAAAATGCATTTAACTTGGGCACGCCTGAGAACCCCAAGGAAATTCTGATTGCGAGTGAGGTTACCTCCGAGGAGAGGGAGAAATTAGAAGAAATATTGTAAAATATGCCAAAGTGTTTGCTTGGTCCTACGAGGACATGCCTGGAGTAGACAGAAGTATTACCCAGCATACATTACCATCTTATCCGAATATGAGGCCAGTAAAACAGAAACTTCGACGGATGAGACCAGAATGGGCTGAGAAAGTTAGAAAATAAGTCAAGAAGTAGATAGATGTGGGGTTCCTGTAGGTGGTAAAGTATCCCGAATGGTTAGCAAATGTTGTGCCAGTGCCGAAGAAAGACGGGAAAGTCAGAATGTGTGTGGATTACAGAGATCTCAACAAGGCTTATCCGAAAGATGATTTTCCTCTACCTCATATTGATGTGCTAGTTGATAGTGCAGATTTATCTGCCATGTATTCATTTGCAGATGGGTTTTCAGGGTATAATCAGGTTCTTATGGCTGAGGAAGACAAGCACAAAACTGCCTTCGTCACAGAGTGGGGTACTTATTGTTACAAGGTAATGTCGTTTGGGCTAAAAAATGCAGAAGCTACTTATCAACGGATGGCCACTACATTATTTCATGACTTGATGCACAAAGAGATTGAAGTATATGTGGATGACATGATGGTGAAATCAGAAACTAGAATCGGACATTTAGAAGCGTTGGAAAAGTTCCTTCAGAGAGTTGACGAATACAACTTGCGGTTGAATCCCAAGAAATGTGTGTTTGGGGTAACATCATGAAAATTGCTGGGACATACAGTGGGAATGGGAGGAATAGAAGTAGATTCTAAGAAAATCAAGGCAATTACTGAGATGCCGACACCGAAGACAGAGAAAGAGGTTAGAGCATTCCTGGGAAAAATTCAGTACATCAGTCGGTTCATCGCCAAGTTGACATTAGTGTGTGAGCCTATTTTCAAACTGTTGAGAAAGGACCAGCCAGTGAAATGGAATGAACAGTTTCAGTCAGCCTTCGACAAGATCAGAGAATACTTGGTAAAACCTCATATATTGAAACCTCCAAGACCGGGGAAGCCTTTGGTACTGTATTTGGCTATAGAATCGGAAGCACTGGGTGCAATGATGGTACAAGCAGATGAGACCGGGGTAGAGCATGCAGTCTACTATCTTAGTAAGAAAATGCTTCCGTATGAAGCCCACTATCAAGAAGTAGAGAAGATCTGTTTGGCAGTAGTATGGGCATCCAGAAAATTGTGGCATTAATTCCAATCTTACAAGATCCAGGTAGTGGCAAAGGTGAATCCTTTGAAATATCTGCATTCAGTACCTTCGCTAGTGGGAAAATTGGGCAGATGGTTAGTGTTGCTGACAGAGTTTGACATTGAGTACCTCACTTCCAAAGTGATCAAGGGGCGAGCCGTAGCAGAGTTTCTGGCATTGCAACCTATTGAAGGGGATCATCATAAGTTTGAATTTCCAGATGAAGAGATCCAGGCAATAACGGTTTAGGGATAGAAAATGTACTTTGACGGAGCAGTGAATTACAAGGGAACCAGAATTGGGATTCTGATAGTGACCCCATAAGGAGAAACCTTGCCTATGGCCAAGAGGTTGACATTATGAGTAACCAACAACATGGCCGAGTACGAAGCATGTGCTTTTGCGTTGACGACACTGATAGCCTTGAAGGCTGAGAGCGTAGAGGTCTACGGGGATTCAATGTTAGTAATTTGACAGATTCAGGGAGAATGGGAACTGAAGGAAGAACGGTTGAAACCTTACCTTTTTCACCTCAGAAAGTTGACACAGGCTATCCTCGATTGTAAGTTTCAGCACTTGCCGCGAGAAGAGAATCAGATGGAAGATGCATTGCCTACACTTGCAGCGAAGCAAACCGATCTATGAGACAGAAAGAGTTTCGGAAGTAGAGATCGACGATGGTAAACCTTAGTATCATGATATTCAGAGGTATCTGGAACAAAGAGAGCTCCCAGAGGAGGCAAGCAGAAAAGACAGAATAGCCATTCAGAAGTTGGCTTCTCAGTATGTGTTTTTGAAAGGGGAACTGTACAAGAGGCAAGGAAATGACATTCAGCTAAAGTGTTTGGGAAGAGAAGAGGCTCAGAAGATAATGGAAGAAATACATGCCGGGGTATGTGGACCACACATGAATTGGTTGAATTTGTCTCGCAAGATTGCAAGACAAGGTTTCTATTGGTTAACCATGGAGACGGACTGTGCGAAACTGGTAAAATATTGTCACAATTGTCAAGCACATGGTAATACGAATCATCTGCCTCACACAGAGTTACATGGGGTTTCAGAGCCTTGGCCTTTCTCGGCATGGGGAATTGATATGATTGGAGAGATTAGACCAAATGCATCGAATGGACATCGCTTCATAGTAGTGGCAGTAGACTACTTCTCAAAGTGGGTGGAAGCTGAATCATTCCACAATGTTACAGCAAAGCAGATGGCAAAGTTCATAACCCGGAATCTCATATGTCAGTACGGTATGTCGCATCATGTGGTCACAAACAACGGAGTTCAGTTCCAAGGGGAAACAAAGGCAATACTATAGAATCATGACCTAGTAATAATATCCCGATAGCTGCAGCATATAAGAGAACCAGTTTCGTATCCTATGTGATCATCATCTCCAATATGACTGGAGTGATACTTCCATCTTAACATCACACCCAATACACTACGATTCTCAATATACCCAGAAGAGGCATACACAGAACCTGTTAAAGCCCTGGACAACCAAAACCAAAGTATATTGATTGTCGCAAGTATTAGTAGTGCAAGTCTCAGGTTAAGACCAAATACACCTACCCTGATTCAGACTTCCATAGACACATAGTCATACTACCAATGGAATTCCGAGGGGTCTATCCAGAGCGAAGCTGTTCCCGTACCATCGGTAAACACAACCTTCTATTACACTTGCATGAGTATCCTATACCCAAATATATGAGAACTATGTTGTTATGCTCCCACAACGCCCACAAGTGTAATACTAGTCTTTTACGCATTATCGATGTCCAATCTCGATAATACTCTGACTATGGATATTTAAGGATTAAACCTTCTTGGATTGATACTATCTCATATCATCTCAATCCGGAACTAATCATATGGACCTTCTATCATTTATATATCCAGGTAATCCAATTACAAATGATAAAATGGCAATTTCCTTTGTCACATAGTTAATTTGTACAACAACACCATGATCTGTACAAATAGTGATGCTATGGGTCATAATTGTCCAACAATCTCCCACTTGGCCTATAGCCAATCACTCAAGTGTCCTACACCCGAACTATTTACGGTTCGCTCAAACTTCTGCTGAGAAAATGTTTTCGTCAGCGGACTTGCATGGTTATCATCTGATGCGATTTATTCGATCATCACATCGCCACGATGTACGATCCGAACGAATCAGATGAATATTTGAAGTATATATCTGGATCGTTGATGAGACCATTAATTCTTTAGCCTGTGCTGAACCTTGGGGCTGGAATTATGTCTGCCCCGTACGAAGCACATATCGTATGTCTGGTAACTAGTCTCTATAATCGGATATACATCACCTAGTCATAATATCCCGATAGCTCGAGCATTTAAGAGAACAAGTTCCGTATCCTATGTGACCATCATCTCCACTATGACTGGAGTGATACTTCCATCTCGACATCACACCCAACACACTACGATTCTCAATATACCCAGCATTGGCGTACACAGAACCTGTTAAAGTCCTGGACGACCGCAACCAAAGTATATTGATTGTCGCAAGTATTAGCGGTGTAAGTCTCAAGTTAAGACCAAATACACCTACCCTGATTTCGGACTTCCAGAGACACATAGTCATACTACCAATGGAATTCCGAGGGGGTCTATCCAGAGCGAAGCTGTTTCCCGTACCATCGGTAAAACACAACCTCCTATTACACTTGCATTAGTATCCTCTACCCAAATATATGAGAACTATGTCGTTGTGCCCTCACGACGCGCACAAATGTAATACTAGTCTTTTACGTATTATCGATGTCCAATCTCGATAATACTTTGACTAAGGATATTTAATGATTTATCCTTCGTGGACTGATACTGTCTCATATCATTCTCAATCCAGGAACAAATCACAGGGACCTCATATCATTTATATATCTTGGTGATCTAATCACAAATGATAAGAGTGCAGTCTTCTTTGTCACATAGTTAATTTGTACAACAACACCATGATCTGTACAAATAGTGACACTATGGGTCATAATTGTCCAACAATCACCCACTTGGCCTATAGCCAGTCACTCGAGTGTCTGACACCCGAACTATGTACGATTGGCTCAAACTGCTGAGAAAAGGCTTTCGTCAGTGGATTTGTATGAATATCATCTGATGTGATTTATTCGATCATCACATCGCCACGATGTATGATCCGAATGAATCAGATGAATATCGAAGTATTTATCTAGATCGTTGATGAGACCATTAATTCTTTAGCATGTGCTGACGCCTAGCTCAGCAGCTAACAGAACTATATCTAATCTAATTAGATTTATTATCGACCCAAATGGCTTCTATTGCTGCCTCAGCTGCAACAATAATCCGCTTTTGTTTTTTATTCGGTAACAATATCATGCTTGGAAGATTCCCAGCTCACTGTTCCGTTATTCAATCTTTATAGTACCGTTGTCACGACATATAGTCGTTATCATGAAAGCCAAGCTTTCACCGATTATATTATGGGAATATCATTTCCAAGAAATGATATATCATCATTACTCAGGACATTCACTGTCAGTGCGCTCCCACTAACCTCCTTATATACACAAGAATTATTTTCGTTTTGAATTAAATCATACATCATTATGATTACATCAAAACGATAATTCCAAGAACTTAATGTTTGCTTCAATCCATCTATTGATCGAATAACCTGCAAACCTAGTTTGCTTCTTATGGTTTGACAAAACCGTCAAGATATGTAAACGTCCTCTGAAAGGTTTTCGTTAAGGAAAGCGGTTTTGGCATTTAGCTGCCACATTTCATGAATGAAACATGCAACATGCAACATTAGCAAGCATTATCCAAATGAATTTACCGTGGCAACAGGTAAAAGGTTTCATCGTAATCAACACAATGTTGATAACTGTACCTTTTCGCTACAAGCCTAGCATAGTACGATGGTATGTTGCCATCCATGTATGTCTTCCTTGAAGACTTATTTAGTACCAATAGGCACAATTCCTTGCAGTATATCAACTAGTGTCTAAACATAGTTGGCATACATGGAATCCACTTCGGACTTTATGGCACTTTGCAATATTAGGGAGTCGATACCTTGTATCACTTCCTCATACGTATTCAGTTGATATTCCTCAATAAGATAGACATCTTTATGAGGTGAGATCAGAAACTCATACCCCAGGTTGTTTTCTGATTCTCTCCGACCTACGCGGTTCTTGTGTATTCGAAGATTATTGGTAATAGTCTCATCCTTGATGAACTATTTATGTTCCATTAAGATTCGGTGCCAGGAATTGTATTACTCTGATTTTCATCGAGTTTTACTATCCTCCCACTTACCACTACATATCGGTATTCCTCTTAGGAAAACCGCATGGTGAGTAACAATCTAATTGTTCTCTTATGAGGTGTATAAGTACTATACTTATGGTATCCCTAGGATAACCTACATTTTGCACTTATCCAATTTGGGTTCTTGTTTGGTATCATCCAAACGTATGCCGAGCATAACCAAATATTCAGGAATGTCAAACCCGGTTTCTTTCCTGTTCATATCTAATATGAAGTCTGTCAAACAGATTTTTATGGAACCTTATTCAAAATAAGTCTTGCACTGTTTAGCGTATTCGTTGAAGGAAATGGTAGCTCAGAGCGACTCATGATTAACCTTATCATGTCTTACAAAATTCGGTTTCTCATTTCGGACACACCGTCAAATTGACGTGTTCCGGGAGGAGTCCTCATTGAAAGAATACTATACTCTTTCAAGTATTTATGAAACTTATTGCTTAAGTATTTTCATCATGGTCAAACCGTGATGGTTTAATACTTTACCCGATCTGTTTGTCTATTTCGTGTCGAAACTTTAAAAGTTTACGATTTGTGTTTCAAAAGAAACATATAACCATAACGCGATGCCACATCCGTATAGGTCACGAAATATTCATATCCACTTCTAGCCTAGCTAGACAAGGGCCCATTTGCTTCACTATGAAATAGGGCTAACAGGTCGGTGGCATTTGCACTTTTACTAAGTAAATAATGTTCTAGGCACTTTGCGCAATAAACTAGATTCGTAGACTTTATTTGAATGGAATCGAAACAGTCCTAGTATCCACTCTTCAAAAGTATGGATATACGATTCTTGTTTAATTGTGTCTTAGACAACAATGCCACAAATTAGTTTCTTCTGATCAAATCAGTCTGAGCTTTTTGTTTGTCACGTTATACGTGTGAGATTTATTTATATTCTAAATATAAATTCTGTTATTCACATCTAATGTGTTTATCTCAATATCATCTTTATAGAATAAAACACTTTAGTGTTCTAGAATATAAAGGTATATCCGCAACGGATTATATACTGATATAAAGATAATGTTTCTAGTCAAACTAGTTACATTATAACAATTTCCTAATTTACGTACATACCCAAAGGGTAGATCCTAAACTTAGGTATCTACGGTTAAAATAGCGACTGTCGTCCCGTTTCCAATTCGCAGATTAATCTCAACTGAAGTCAGTATCCTGCTCAAAGCAGATTCTGAACATCAGTTAAATATTTATGTCACACTAAATATCTAAAATCCAATTTTAATACTAGTAGTGAATATATTTACGACAAACATATTTGAAGTCAGAGCCTTGCTCGTCTTCAATTCCTTCTTGGGATATGTCCTTTTATCTTCCTAGAAGATTATAATGATTTTGCCTTTGCCTTTTTCACACTTCAGAAGCCTTTGGCCAAGCCTTGGCATTCTGCAATATCGAAGTAAGGTGCGCCTTGCGCTACTTGCCTTATTGCAAACTTTGACTTTGTCTCCTTGTGAATAGTCATTAACTCTCCAAGAGTTTACTATTGCAATAAAAGTACTTCTAAGATCTAATCTTTGAAGATCCTTTAATTTCACTATCATACTTTAGGGATCTAATCTTTAGTTCTGATAAAGAAATTAAGGAGTCTATGACAAGTATAATGGATTAAGCACTAAAGTTATCATTACATGAATATTCCAAATATCATGTTCCACTTATTTGCTTAACTCCAGGCTTAGGCATAAGACGTTATTTTATCAAATAAAGTAACTTATTATTTTCCAGGACCATCCTGGAATTTTATTCCCAATTTGAAAATTATAGTCGTTTAAATACATTTTCACCCAGGATTATGTTTTAAATACTAATCTTTCATTTGTCTTGATTCTAATAGTCCAACTATTTAATCAACGATTTGTGGTACTATTTATTATAATGATTATTATAGTCCAACTATACAATCAAATATAATTTAAATTAATTAACCTCAATTACATTGATTACTATAATCCAATTATAAAATCAACTGTAAATTGAAATTAATTAATTCAAATTTATTGATTACTATAATCCAATTATATAATCAACTATAATACAGTCCAACTGTTTATTAAAAAAACAATTTTAAATATTAGTCCAACTAACATTTAATTTATTTGACGAAATAATTTGAATGAGCGCATATGGCAAGTAATTAAACGAATATTGCAAATTCAATTCTTGCCTCCCACTATTTTTCGGCGAGCCTCTAACCCTCTGTCGATTACTCGGGAAACCGTGTTTCCTAGTGGGCTAGGATCCCGTTAAATATCACACAATCTTGACTTTGGTCAACAAATTGTATGATAATTAACTAGGTAGATCTCTAAGATCAATTAGATCCAATCCAATTCCTAGATCCAGTAGGAGGACATCCGAGTCCGAAACATATATCTTATATATGCCAATACATCCAATGTATTACCTAACCTTTTTCCTCTGAATCAACTAAGCCTTGGCTTTGGCACAACAAACTTAGTGATCCCAGTTAAGCGCGACCCACTGACCATGGAAAGCTTCGTAATCAATGTCGATGGACAAGAAGTGGTCTTGACTTTGGCCAACAAACCACAACTTGGACAAGACATTGATATGGAACAAAGCCTTCGTGATTCAAACACATCCTCGACGGACAAAGGCCTTGACTTTGGCCAACAAGCAATGCCAGTCTTGGATCTTGAGTAAGAATCACTCAATGGAAGAAAAAATGCTTAATATTTAGCGAGGGTTTTTTCGCGTGCAAATTGGCAACCAATTTATTATCTTTGTTAAGGTCTCATGATCATACACCCTTAAGCATGGATTCTAAACACATAATAAAGCGTATATGAAAAATAACAATGATATGCGGATGGATATTTTACACATTGATCCTAGATCAAATCTCTCCTATCTCTCTCCCGCTAGCACATGTATTTACTTATACCCGTTACACTACACTTCTAAAGAAACCTAATTTACATTGAGGGGAATAGGTGAGAAGAGAATTCAAAGAAATGAGAGGTAATAAGGCTGGACTCGCAGGTTCAATTAATAAATCAAATTTATTACAATTTCCAAAAATTGCCCCACCCATCAATATCCCATCCGATATACATTATTCATGCATCGCAACCATGTATTCACACAAGCATGTTATCAATCAATCTAATCAAATTAATTAATCTGATAATTAGTGATCATCCAATGTTCAAACAACGATTTGATTTTGCGCGAGTCAAACTCGTTTCGCGAATAAGTACTCAAAGTACGAATTCTTGAATTAAATTAACTACAAAATTAACTCCAATTCAATTTGTATTTAATACTAATTCACTATTTAATTACAAATTAAATATTACACTTTTATTAACGAACCTTTACGACTTAAATTCCAAATTCAATCGTTACGGGTCTCAAAGCCCGATTAACATCCAATGTTTATTTAATTAAGTCCAATGCGCTTTTAATTAATTTCCTTAAGGCGTGGACTTTTGGTCAACTCGCGTCAAAACCAATAACCAAAATCCAATTCGGGATTTACCCCATAAGCCCAGAAATCAATTTAAGCCCATTAGGCCCAATTAAACTTTAAAGGTCCATTAAGTTATAATTGGACTTTATGGATGCGGTTTTGGGCCCAATTGGATCCAACCAAATTGGCCTAAACCTAACTTGGTACAACCAAGCCCCAAAGCCCAATTACAACCTTTAAGGCCTAAACCAATTTAAACCCAATTAATTAACTTATAAAATTCCAAATTCCACAATTAATTAACCTAAGTGTAATACACAATTAATCACCCAATTAACATTTCTAAAACATCAATAAGCCTAATTAATCATGCACTTTAACATCAAATAGTGTCCAACACAATTTAATCAAAATAAAACCCATTTTCATGCTTCAATCATTCTCGACAATTAAGGGTTTTTCAATCCGATTCGGTTTCAATCCAATTGAATCCACAATCATCATTTCCCAAATCATTTCAACTCATCCAATGAATCAAAATTAAAAAATCACCATGAATTTTATATCACTATGAATTCGGCCAAGCCATAATTTGGGGAAAATTTTTTCAATTCAAAATTCAATCCAATTAAACCTCAAATCAACATTACCCAATTGTTTTAAGTCATCCAATGATCAAAAAACAAAAATTACCAAGACAATTAGGGTTTATCCATTTTCGGCCAAGCCAAAACTTTTGGGGAAAATTGATCCAATCCATTTTTCTTGAAATTAATCATGCACAACTTCAATTCAACCTCATTCAAGCATACTTAATCAAACAATTTAACCAATTCATGCTCAAAATCGATTTTGTCCAATTTTAAACCCTAAAAATTTCATGCTTGATATAAGCTCAAGATACCATTGTTGGTTTCTAATTAGGTCCCAAGAATGAAATCAAAGACAAAAAACACATTTGAATACACAAAGGAGAATGGCGGAAACATACTCACAATGAACGGATCTTGCGACGCGAAGAACACAAGCCTTCAAGCTCCCTCAAAGGTCATGTCAGTAGCTCTCCTTGGCAGTGGACTGCTCGGTTGGGGCTCCTTTAGCTTCTCCAAGATTCGGCCATGGAAGACTCCATTGAAGCTCCAAGCTTCAATCTTCAAAAACGATTCCATGCTCATGAAAACGCTGCCCTATCACCTTAGGATGACTCAAGTGTGTGCTAGCACTTTGTATTTTGCAACAAAATATTCATCTTGTTATCTTTGTCTTTTGGCAAAACCAGAAGAATGGAATAAGAAATAATTGGCTCCAAGCGGTGAGAGAAGAGGAGGGAAAAAGAGAGAAACCGTGAGTCATGAGAGAGAGAAAGAAAAGAAAATATTTTATATATATATATTGATTTTTATTTTCCAAAAACAAAAAAAAATACACAAAACCATTTTCCATTTACCAAAAAGTCAAAAAGCAAAAAACCATTAATGCTTTTCAACTACCACATCAATCACTCAATCAATCAATCAAATTGTCACATCACTCAAAGTGACATGTGATTTGACGCTTGATGTGACTAGCGATTTGACGCTTGATGTGACTTGCGTGCCGCACTCGAATTCGAAATCCGAATGCGCTCGCAAACACTCTCGGGCTCGGGTTCGCTAATTCCAAATTAATGAATTTTTCGTTGCGATGTAATTAAATGATTATGCCTAGCGAAATCACTATTCATGTCGCTAATGAATTAATTCTAAATTAACTCGTTCGTTTGAATTAAAATCTAATTTCAATTCCGTGTCGAAATCTAATTTCGCATAATATATCGAATATATTATTTTATCAATTAATTCCAAATTAATCGTTTTCTCTCTTTAATCGATATTTTATCCTAGATAAAATATCTCCGTAATTAATCCCAGATTAATTTTCTCTCTCATCAAATTAATCCAAGATTAATTAAAGTGCGAGTCATACATCATCGGTGAATCTTCGGGAAGCGACACATGAGATCCCCGGATATGTTGGTAGTAAATACGGTCGTCGGACTATCCGAATACGTAAGTACCTAGTACTACGTTTGTACCGATTTACAAGTCAAGGTTGGCTTCTAGCAAAGCGCCATGCCTACCCAATTCTCCAAAAATATCCTTATAGGAATATGTGATCTATATCAAGCGTAGTATACCGTAGTATTGTGTAAATCGATCCGGCATCGGATCATCACGTGCTAGGCCTGGGGCTGGAATTGTGTCTGCCCCGTACGAAGCACATATCGAATGTCTGGTAACTAGTCTCTATAATCGGATATACATGACCTAGTCATAATATCTCGATAGCTCGAGCATTTAAGAGAACAAGTTTCATATCCTATATGACCATCATCTCCACTATGACTGGAGTGATACTTCCATCTCGACATCACACCCAACACACTACGATTCTCAATATACCCAGCATTGGCGTACATAAAACCTGTTAAAGTCCTGGACGACAGCAACCAAAGTATATTAATTGTTGCAAGTATTAGCGGTGTAAGTCTCAGGTTAAGACCAAATACACCTACCCTGATTTCGGACATCCATAGATACATAGTCATACTACCAATGGAATTCCGAGGGGGTCTATCCAGAGCGAAGCTGTTTCCCGTACCATCGGTAAAAAAACAACCTCCTATTACACTTGCATGAGTATCATATACCCAAATATATGAGAACTATGTCGTTGTGCCCTCACAACGCGCACAAGTGTAATACTAGTCTTTTACGTATTATCGATGTCCAATCTCGATAATACTCTTGCTAGGGATATTTAATGATTTATCCTTCATTGACTGATACCGTCTCATATCATTCTCAATCCAGGAAAAAATCACAGGGACCTCCTATCATTTATATATCTTGGTGATCTAATCACAAATGATAAAAGTGCAATCTCCTTTGTCACTTAGTTAATTTGTACAACAACACTATGATCTGTACAAATAGTGACGCTATGGGTCATAATTATCCAACAATTTCAACTCAGTAACGGTACGGGAATGGACCACATCTCATCAGTAACGGTTCGGAAATAAACCATCCTCTCACATCAGTAATGGTTGGAAATGAACCATCATCTTACATCAACTCAGTTCGAAGCATCTCGCAAAGCCGCAGGTAAGTACGATAGCCGACAAACCAGGTAAATAAAAATGTATGCATAACTTTGATAGGGTTGTCACTGTCACACACTGCACAAGCCATTTCAAAGTATGCATAACATGAATAGTGATTTCGCTAGGCGTAATCATTTAAATACGACGCGACGGAAAATTCGTTAATTTAGAATTACCGAACCCGAGCCCGAGATTATTTGCGAGCGCATTCGCATTTCGAATTCTAGTGCGGCACGCAAGTCAAATCAAGTGTCAAATCGCTAGTCGCATCTAGCGTCACATCAAGCGTCAAATCATGTCACTTTGAGGGATGTGACAATTGATTAGATTGATTAATTGAAAAGACTTGATGTGAGTGGTTGGAAATCAACTTTTTGAAAGTTGAAAGACATATATTGTTTTTATATATTCCTTTGACTTTTTGAAAGAAAATGGAAGTGTATTTGCTTTTATTATTTGTAGAAAATATATAAGCAAATTAAAACCAATTTTCCAACACAAAATTTCACTTCTCTCTCTCACCATTTCTCCTTCCTCTCCACGCATTTCTTTCTTTTGTTCTTGAGGCAGTGAACTGCCGATGGAAGCAAAGGAAATTAGGGGAGCAAGTGTGATTTTGTGGCAAAATCGAGAGTGCTAGCACACTCCGGGATCAATGCGAAGGTGATAGGGAAGCCACCATGAGCCGGGAATCGTTCGACGAAGCTTGAGCTTGTTCGAGGACTCCGAAATGGCGCAAAACAGAAGCCAAATCTGCAGGAGTGGGCGCACATTGCAGTGAGGCAGTGAGCAGTTTTTTTTGTGTCTTCGTGGCCTCCGCGTCGCTCAACCGATCGATGTAAGTATTCCGCGACTTTCTCGATTTGTATTCACACATATTTCATGGCTTGTATTCGATTCTATGGACCTAGAAACTCCAACAATGGTATCAAAGCGAGTAAAAGCATGAAATATGACTTAGGGATAAAATTTGGGTAAAAATGTGTTTGAGCATGTTTAATGAAATTAGATGATTTAGTGTGTTTATAACATGTTTTTATTGATGATTGATTAGATCATTTGAAAAAATTTGATTTGGAACAAATTTGCCCCAAATTTTATGTTGGCCGAATGGTGCCCTAAGTGTGAGCTCTTGGAATTTAATTTTTGATTCATTGGATGTATTAGAAATGATTTGGGGATATTGATTTAATGTTGAATTTGATTCAATTGGATTGGATTTGAATTTGGCATAATAATTACCCTTGGCCGAGAGTCTATAAGCATGATATGGGTTTGATTTTAATCAAATTGTGTTGGACACTAATTGATGTAGATTGCATGATTAATTAGCCTAATTTGTGTTTTGGAATTAAATGATTTGGGTGATTAATTATGTTAATGCACTTTAGTTAATTAAAGTATGAAATTTGGAATTTTTGTGTTTAATTAATTTGGGCCTATTTTGTGAAATTGGGCTTGAATGTTGTTAGTGGGCTTATTGGGCTTTGTTGTACAAAGTTGGGTTAAGGCAAATTGGATTGGATCCAATTGGGCCCAAAACCACTTCCATAAAGCCCAAATGCGACATAATGGATTTGTAATTTAATTGGGCCTAATGGGCCAAAATTAATTTAAAGGCTTATGGGGTAAATCCTGGATTGGACTTTGGTTGTGGGTTTGACCCAATTGACCAAAAGTCCACGCCTTAAGAAATTAATTAAAAGCCCATTGGACTTTAATTAATTTGACGTTGGACGTTAATCGGGCTTTGAGACCCGTAACGATTAAATTTGGAATTTAAGTCGTAAAGGTTTATTAATAAAGTGTGATATTTAATTTGAATTAAATAGTGAATTAGAATTAAATACAAATTGAATTGGATTTAATTGTGTAGTTTAATTTAATTCTAGAATTTGTACTTTAAGTACTTATTCGTAAAAACGAGTTTGACTCGACCAAAATCAAATCGTTGTTTGAACATTGGATGATCACTAATTATCAGATTAATTAATTTGATTAGATTGATGGATAACATGCTTGTGTGAATACATGGTTGCGATGCATGAATAATGTATATCAGATGGATATTAGATGGGTGGGGCAATTTTAGAAATTGTTGTAATAAATTCGATTTATTAAATTGGACCTGCGTGTCCAGCCTTATCACCTCATATTCTTTGTATTCTTTCTCACTTATTCCCCTCAATGTAAATGAGGTTTCTTTAGAAGTGTAGTTTAACAGGTAGAAGCAGATATTTGTGCTAGCGGGAGAGAGAAAGAGAGATATTTGATCTAGGATCAATGTGTAAAAACTATCATCCGCATATCATTATTATTTTATCATATGCGCTTTATTATGTATTTAGAAGGCATGTTTAAGGGTGTATGATGATGAGACCTTAGTAATGATAATAAATTGGTTGCCAATTTGCACGCGAAAAACCCTCAATTAATATCAAGCGTTTTTCCTTCCATTGAATGATTCTCACTCAAGATCCGAGGCGGCATTGGGTTGTTGGCCAAAGTCAAGCCCTTTGTTTGTCGAAGATGTGTTTGAATCACGAGAGCCTTATTACATGTCAGTGTCTTGTCCAAGTTGTGGTTTGTTGGCCAAAGTCAAGACCATTTCTTGTCCAACGACATTGATTACGAAGCTTTCCATGGTCAATAGGTCGCGCTTGACTGGGATCACTAGGTTTGTTATGTCAAAGCCAAGGCTTAGTTGATTCAGAGGAAAAGGTTAGGTAATACATTGGATGTATTGGCATATATAAGATATATGTTTCGAACTTGGATGTTCCCCTACCGGATCTAGGAATTAGATTGGATCCAATTGATCTTAGAGATCTACCTAGTTAATTATCATACAATTTGTTGGCCAAAGTCAAGATTGTGTGATATTTAACGGGATCCTAGCCCACTAGGAAACGCGGTTTCCCGAGCACTCGACAGAGGGTTAGAGGCTCGCCGAAAAATAGTGGGAGGCAAGAATTGAATTTGCAATACTCGTTCAATTACTCGCCATACGCGCTCAATCAAACATCATTCGTCAAATAATTAAATGTTAGTTGGACTAATATTAAATGTTGTTTTAATTAATAGTTGGACTATATATTCAAACTAATCATTTATAGTTGATTTTATAATTGGATTGTAGTAATCAATATAATTGATTTTAATCCATTAAATTATAGTTGATTAAATAGTTAGACTATTGTAATCACTATAATAAAATAGTACCTTAATCGTTGATTAAATAGTTGGACTATTAGAATCAAGATTAAATGGAAAGATTGGACATTTAAATATAATCTTGGATTAAAATATTTAAATGGTTTAATTTTCAAAATTGGGAATTAAATTTCAGGATGGTCCTGGAAAATAATGAGTTATTTTATTTGATAAAATAATATATTTAGCCTAAGCTCGGAGTTAAGCAAACAGTCGAGCATGATATTTGGAATATTCATGTAATGACAACTTTAGTGCTTAATCCATTATATTTATCGTAGTATACTCCTTAATTTCTGAATCAGAACTAAGGATTAGATCCTTAAAGTAAGATAAAGAAATTATCGGATCTTCATAAATCTATTAACTTAGATTTTAGGAGTACTGAAATTGCAATTGATAATTCTTGGAGAATTAATGACTATTCTCAAGGAGATAAAGTCAAACTTTGCAATTAGGCAAGTAGCGCAAGGCGCACCTTACTTCGATATTCTAGAAACCCGAGGCTTGGCCAAAGGCTTCTAGAATGTTGAAAAAGGGCAAAGGCAAGATCATTATAATATTCTGGGAAGATAAAGGACATATCCCAAAATGTCTGCCTAATGTGGTAAACGGGATCGCGGAAGCGTGACTGCCGTTAGGACAAAACAGACATGAATGAATTGAAGACGAGCAAGGATCTGACTTCAAATATGTTTGTCATATATGTATTCATTACTAGTATTAATATTAGATTTTAAATACTTAGTGTGATACATAAATATATGTATTGATGTTCAGGATCTGTTTTGAACAGGATACTGACTTTAATAGAGATTTATCTATGAATTGAAAATGGGACGAAAGTCGCTGTTTTAACCGTAGATACCTAAGTTTAGGAACTACCCTCGGGTATGTACCTAAATTAGGAAACTGTTATAATGTAACTAGTTTGACTAGATACATTATCTTTATATCAGTGTATAATCTGTTGCGGATATACCTTTATATTTTAGAACACTAAAGTGTTTCATTATATAAAGATGATATTGAGATAAAACACATTAGATGTTAATAACAGAATTTATATTTTGAATATAAATAAATCTCGAATATATAACATGACAAATAAATAGCTCAACTGATTTGATCAGATGAAACTAATTGTGGCAATGTTGTCTGGGACACATTAAACAAGACTCATATATCCGCACTTTTGAAGAGTGGGTACTATGACTGATTTGATTCCAATCAAATAAAGTCTACGAATCTAGTTTATTGGGCAAAGTGCCTAAAACACTATTTACTTGGTAAAAGTGCAAATGCCACCGATCTGTTAACCCTAGTTCATAGTGAAGCAAGTGGGCCCATGTCTAGCTAGGCTAGACGTGGATATGAATATTTCGTGACCTATACGGATGTGGCATCGCGTTAAGGTTACGTGTTTCTTTTGAAGAACACAAATAGGAAACTTTTAAAGTTTCGACATGAAATAGACAAACGGATCGGCTATAGTATTATACCGTCACGGTAAGACCATAATGAAAATACTTAAGCAATAAGTTTCTAATATACTTGAAAGAGTATAGTATTCTTTCAATGAGGACTCCTCACGGAACACGTCAAGTTTGACGGTGTGTCCGAAATGACTAACCAAATTTTGTTAGACATGACAAGGTTAAACAAGAGTCGCTCTGAGCTACCATTTCCTTCAACGGATAAACATTAACAAGTGCAAGAACTTATTTAGAATAAGGTTCCATAATTATCTGTATGA
This sequence comes from Zanthoxylum bungeanum, assembly GCA_019454045.1. Lineage (NCBI taxonomy): Eukaryota > Viridiplantae > Streptophyta > Magnoliopsida > Sapindales > Rutaceae > Zanthoxylum > Zanthoxylum bungeanum. The sequence goes on along the minus strand of SKCR01019375.1, from coordinate 103,852 downwards.
CAGATATCATATTAGATATGAACAGGAAAGAAACCGGGTTTCACATTCCTGATAATTTGGGTATGCTAGGCATATGTTTGGATGATACCAAACTAAAACCCAAATTGGATAAGTGCCAATTGTAGGTTATCCTAGGGATACCATAAGTATTGTACTTATACATCTCACATGAGAACAACTAGATTGTTGCTCACCATGCGGTTTTCCTAAGAGGAATACCAATATGCAGTGGTAAGTGGGAGGATAGTAAAATTCGATGAAAATCGGAGTAATACTGTCCAAGGCACCATATCTTAATGGAACACATAGAGTCATCCATGATAGAACTATACCATTAATCTTTGAATACACAAGAACCACGTATGTCGGAGAGAGTCATAAAACAACCTGGGGTATGGGTTTCTGATCTCATCTCATAAAGATGTCTATCTTATTGAGGTATACCAACTGACTACGTATGAGGTAGTGATACAAGGTAGATCCTATTATGCACAGTGAAAAGTCATGACGTCCAAAATGGATTCCATGTATATCAACAAGTTTGGATACTAGTTGATGTAACACAAGGCATTGTGCCTATTGGTAATGTATAAGTCTTCAAGGAAGACATACATGGATGGCAACATACCAACGTACAAAGCTGGGCTTGTGACGGAAAGGTATCGTTATCAAAATTGTGTTGATTTCGATTCAACCTTTTACCTGTTGCCAGGGTAAATCCATTTGGATAATGCTTGCTAATGCTGCATTTTTCATTTATGAAATATGTCACCTTAACGGAAAATCGCTTTCCTGAAAAGGAAACCTTTTGGAGGATGTTTATAACATCCTGTCGATTTTGTCGTACATTAACTAGCAAACAAGGTTTGCGGGTTATTCGATCCATGTTTGGATTGAAGCAAGTATAGGTTCTTAGAATTGTCGTTTTGACGTAATCATAAGGGTTATGATTTGATTCAAAACGAAATGATTCTTGTGTATAAGGAGGTTAGTGGGAGCGCACTGACAGTGGCTGTCCTAAATAAATAATGATAATATATGTCTTTTCTTGGAAATGACATTCCCATAAAACAATCGGCGAAAGCTTGGCTTTCGAGAAAAAACTCTCTGAAACGTACATTGAAAAATGTACACGACCTGGTGTCTCATACGCTTTGAGCATATGGATTCACAAACAGACCAATCCAAGTGATAGTCACTGGATTCTGGAGAAGGAGAACTTGAAGTGACTAGGATCACTGTTGCAAGTTTCCTAACCGATAAAAACGGTACTATACAGTTTGAACAACGGTACAGTGAGCTAGAAATCTTCCATGCAAAATTCTATTACTGGATAAACAACAAATGCGGGTTATTGCAGCAGCTGAGGCAGCAAAAGAAACCTTCTGGGTCGATAATAAATCTAATTAGATTAGATGTAATTCTGTTAGCAGTTGAGCTAGGCTTGAGCACAGGCTAAAGAATTAACGGTCTCATCAACGATCCAGATAATTCGATATTCATCTGATTCGTTTGGATCATACATCGTGGCGATGTGATGATCGTATATATCGCATCAGATGATAATCATGAAAATCCGCTGACGAAAGTCCTTTCTCAGCAATTGAGCCAAACCGTACATAGTTCAGGTGTTAGACACTCGAGTGACTGGCTATAGGCCAAGTGGGAGATTGTTGGACAATTATGACCCATAGCGTCACTATTTGTACAGAACACAGTGTTGTTGTACAAATTAACTATGTGACAAAGGAGATTGCACTCTTATCATTTGTGATTAGATCACCTAGATATATAAATGATGAGAGGTCTGTTGAGTTTCAATCAAGTCCCAAGGATCACAAACATGCATAAAAACGAGTTGAATACACAAAGGAGTAAGGCGGAATACATACTCATTGATGGGTTTGATGCTAGGAAGAACAAGTTGCGTTTTTGCCTCCCTCCAAGCTCGGTTTTGGACTCCATTGAGCTGCTGTGATGCTCGGTTGGGGCTGTTTTGATGCCTTCTAAATTCGGCCATTGATGACTCCATGGAAGCTCAAAGCTTCAAGCTCCAAAAATAAATCCAAGCTCACAAATTCGTTTCCCTATCACCATAATATAACCCAGGTGGTGCTGCACTACTCTCTCTTCTTCATTTGCTTCTCAAAATTTCGGTCAACCAGAAACATTTTGTGAAGAAATCGGCTTGAAGCCGTTAGAGGGAGAAGAGAGAAAGATGAAGGGTTTTTGGCTCCAAAAGCCTAAAACCATGTACTAATTTTAAGAGAGAGAGAATAACGAATTCATTGTGAGGAAAAAGAAAAAAAATGTAATATATATTTATTTATTTTCCAAAAATAAATAAAACATATATACAAAACCTTTTCATATTCCAAAAGTCAAAAAACAAAAAGCAAATAATGCTTTTCAACTTTACCCTCACTTTCTACTTTTTACATCAAGTCACTTTATTAAAGTGACAACTTGTCATGTCACATCACTCAAAGTGACAAGTGATTTGACAATTGATGCGACTAGTGATTTGACGCTTGATGTGACTTGCGTGCCGTGCTCGAATTCGAAATGCGAATGCGCTCGCAATCAATCTCGGGCTCGGGTTCGCTAATTCCAAATTAACGAATTTTCCGTCGCGTCGTAATTAAATGATTACGCCTAGCGAAATCACTATTCACGTCGCTAACGAATTAATTCTAAATTAATTCGTTCGCCCGAATTAAAATCTAATTTCAATTCCGCGTCGAAATCTAATTTCGTTATAATATATCGAATATATTAATTTATCGATTAATTCCAAATTAATCGTTCTCTCTCTTTAATTAATATTTTATCCCAGATAAAATATCTCCGCAATTAATCCCAGATTAATTTTCTCTCTCTCATCGAATTAATCCCAGATTAATAAAGTGCGAGTTATACATCATCGGTGAATCTTCAGGAAGCGACCCATGAGATCTCCGGATATGTTGGCAGTAAATACGGTCGTCGGACTATCCGAAACACGTAAGTACCTCGTACTACGTTTATACCGATTTACAAGACAAGGTTGGCTTCTAGCAAAGCGCCATGCCTACCCAATTCTCCAGAAATATTCTTACAGGAATATATAGATCTGTATCAAGCGTAGTATACCGTAGTATTGTGTATATCGGCCCAGTATCGGATAGTCACGTGCTAGGCCTGGGGCTGGATTTGTGTCTGCCCCGTACGAAGCACATGTCGGATGTCTGGTAACTAGTCTCTATAATCGGATATACATGACCTTGTCATAATATCCCGATGGCCGCGCAGCACTTAAGAGCACTAATACCGTATCCTGCGTGACATCATCTCCATATGACTGAAGTGATACTTCCGTCTTGACATCACACCCAATACACTACGACTCTCTGATAAACCCAGAAGTGGTGTACGCAGAACCGGTTAAAGCCCTGTACCACCAAGACTAAAGTCTACCGATTATCGCAAGTATTAGCGATGTAAGTCTCAGGTTAAGACTATACACACCTACCCTGATTTCGGCCTCCCATAGACACATAGTCATAATACCAATGGGATTCCGAGGGGTCTATCCAGAGCGAAGCTGTTTCCCGTACCATCGGTGAAACACGACCTCCTATCGCACTTGCATAAGTATCCAATACTTATATATATGAGAACTATGCCGTTGTGCCCTCACAACGCGCACAAGTGCAATACTAGCTATTGCCTGCATTATCGATGTCCTGTCTCGATAATACTCCGGCTAGGGATATTTAATGATTAATCCTTCGGGGACTGATACTGTCTCATATCATTCTCAGTCCAGGAACTAATCATAGGGACCTCTCTTCATTTATATATCTATGGTGATCTAATCACAAATGATGAGAGTGCAATTTCCTTGTCACATAGTTAATTTGCTACAACAACACAATGATCTGTGCAAATAGTGACGCTATGGGTCATTTTGTCCAACAATCTCCCACTTGGCACATAGCCAGTCACTCGAGTGTCTAACACCCGAACTATGTACGGTTCGCTCAAATTGCTGAGAAAAGATTTTCGTCAGCGGATTTGTTTAATTATCGTCTGACGCGATTTACACGATCATCACATCGCCACGATGTATGATCCGAACGAATCAGATGATATAGAAGTATATATCTGGATCGTCGATGAGACCTTTAATTCCTTAGCCTGTGCTGACGCCTAGCTCAGCTGCTAAAAGAACTATATCTAATCTAATTAGATTTATTTTCGATCCAAATGGCTTCTATTGCTGCCTCAGCTGCAGCAATAATCCGCATTTGTTGTTTATTCGGCAACAGTTATCTTGCTCGGAATATTTCCAGCTTACTACTGTCCCAGTGTTCAAACTTTTATAGTACCGTATTATTTACCGGTTTGGAAACTTGCAGCAGTGATCCCAGTCACTTCAAGTTCTCTATCTCCATAGTTTAAGACAACATCTTTAGTTCTCTCAGATACTAACAGATGTTCATAATCTTCATCCAGTGACTATCACTTGGATTGACCCGATTGTGACTCCATATGCTCGAAGCGTATGAGACACCAATACAAGTACATTTTAAATGTACAATTTCCCAGAGAGTGTTAACAACTCCAAATCTATCCCAGTAGATCTTTATTCCTTGAATAAAGGTTGTTACTCCCCAGAATTCTACTACGGAGAATTCTTATGAAAGCCAAGCTTTCACCGATTGCTTTATGGGAATTTCATTGTCAGTGCCCTCTCACTAACCTCCTTATATACACAAGAATTATTTCGTTTTGAGTCAAATCATAAACTATTATGATTATTTCAAAACGTCAGTTCCAAGAACCTTATGCTTGCTTCAATCCAAACATGGATCGAATAACCCGCAAAGCTTATTTGTCGGTTATATAAAATCGTCAGGATGTTGTAAGCATCATCCAAAAGGTTTCCTTTTCAGGAAAGCGATTTTGATCTGAAACTGACACATTTCATAAATGAAATATGCAGTTATCAACAAGCATCTTCAAAATGGATTTACAATGGCAACAGGTAAAAGGTTGAACCGTTATTAACACAATGTTGATAACGATACCTTTCCGTCAAAAGCCCAGCTTTGTACGTTGGTATGTTGCCTTCCATGTATGTCTTCCTTGAAGACGTTTAATGTACCAATAGGCACAATGCCTTGTGGTACAACAACTAGTATCTAAAATAGTTGTTATACATGGAATCCATTTCGGATTCATGGCACTTTGCCATAATAGGGAGTCGATACCTCGTATCACTTCCTCAAAACGTAGTCGGTTGGTATACCTTAAAAGATTAACATCTTTATGAGGTGAGATCAGAACCCATACACCCATATTACCCTCAATTTGTTGTTCTGACTTGTATTCGATCTACACAGTTCTTGTGTATTCGAAGATTAATGGTACAGATTCATCATTGATGAATATTAGTGTTCCATTACGGACCTTGTGCCTTGAACAGTATTACTCCGATTTTCATCGAGTATCACTATCCTCCCACTGACCACTGCATATCGGTATTCCTCTCAGGAAAACCCGCATGGTGAGCAACAATCACATTGTTCTCATGTGAGATTTATAAGTACTATACTTATGGTTTTCCTTAGGATAACCTATATTGGCACTTATCCAATTTGGGTCCTTAGTTTGGTATCATCCAAACGTTATGCCTGGCATACCCAAATTATCAGGAATGAGAAACCTCGTTTCTTCCCTGTTCATATCCTATATGACATCTGTCAAACAGATTTATATGGAACCTTATTCTAAATAAGTTATTGCACTGTTAAAACTTATCTGTTGAAGGAAATGGTAGCTCAGAGCGACTCATGATTAGCCTTATCATGTCTAACATGATTCGGTTAATCCGTTCGGACACACCGTCACTTGACGTGTTCCGGGAGGAGTCCTCATTTGAAAGAATACTATACTCTTTCAAGTATATAAGAAACTTATTGCTTAAGTATTTTCCATTACGGTCTTACCGTGACGGTATAATACTATAGCCGATCTGTTTGTCTATTTCGTGTCGAAACTCTAAAAGTTTCTGAATTGTGTTCTTCAAAGAAACACATAACCATAACGTGATGCCACATCCGTTAAGGTCACGAAATATTCATGTTCACATCTAGCCTAGCTAGATATGGGCCCACTTACTTCACCATGAATAGGGCTAACAGATCGGTGGCCCTTTTACTATTACCAAGTAAATAGTATTTTAGGTACTTTTACCTAATAAACTAGATTCGCAGACCTTATTTGAATAGTCAAAACAGTCCTAGTACCCACTCTTCAAAAGTGTGGATATACGAGTCTAATTAAATTGTGTCCTAGACAACAATGCCACAAATAAGTCTCTATTGATCAAATCAATTTGAGCTATTTATTTGTCATTTTATATGTTTGAGATTTTATTTATATTCAAAATATAAATTTTGTTATTTACATCTAATGTATTTATCTCAGTATCATATTTATATAATAAAACACTTAGTGTTCTATAATATAAAGGTTTTATCCGCAACGGATTAAACACTGATATAGAGATAATGTCTCTAGTCAAACTAGTTACATTATAATAGTTCCTATTTAAGTATATACCCAAAGGGTAGTTCCTAAACTTAGGTATCTACGTTCGAAACAGCGACTTTCGTCGTCCCGTTTCCGATTCGCAGAGAAATCTCGGCTTGAAGTCAGTATCCAGCTCATAGCGGATTCTAAACATCAATACATATATTTTATGTACCACACTAAGTATTTAAAATCTAATTTCAATACTAGCTGTGAACATAACTAAGACAAACATTTTCAAAGTAAGAGCCTTGCCCTTTCTTTAATTCCTTCGTGTCTGCCATATCCAAATGGTAGTCACTTTGGGATATGTCAGTTATCCTTTTCAATATTTTAGGAACCTTCGGCCAAGCCTTGGGTTTTTAGAATATGGAAACGATGTGCACCTCGTGCTACATGCCCAATTGCAAACTTTGACTTTATCTTCCTCTAGAATAGTCAATTAATTCTCCAAGAATTATAAATTGCAATTTTAATACTTCTTAAATCTAAAATTAGATTTATGACAAGTATATTAAATTAAGCATTAAAGTCATCATCACATAAATCTTCCAAAGATTTTATGCTCTACTTATTTTGCTTAATTTTGGGCTTAAGGTATAATAAGTTATTTTATCAAATAAAGTAACCTATTATTTATTCCCAATTTGAAAATTAAATTATTTAAAATATTTTAATCCCAGATTATATTTTAAATATCCAACTTTTCAATTTTATCTTGATTACAATAGTCCAACTATTTAATCAACGATTAGTGGTACTATATATATTATAATGATTATAATAGTCCAACTATATAATCAAATATAATCCAAATTAATTAACCTCAATTACATTGATTACTATAATCCAATTATAAAATCAACTGTAAACTGAAATTAATTAATTCAAATATATTGATTAATATAATCCAATTATATATAATCAAGTATAATACAGTCCAACTGTTTATTAAAACAACAATTTAAATATTAGTCCAACTAACATTTATATTACGACGAAATAATTTAAATGAGCGCGTATGGCGAGTAATTGAACGAGTATTGCAAATTCAATTCTTACCTCCCACTATTTTTCGTCGAGTCTCTAACCCTCTGTCGAGTACTCGGGAAACCGTGTTTCCTAGTGGGCTAGGATCCCGTTAAATATCACACAATCTTGAGTTTGGCCAACATTGTATGATAATTAACTAGGTAGATCTCGAAGATCAATCGGATCTCATCTAACTCCTAGATCTAGTAGGTTGACATCCAAGTCCCAAACATATATCTTATATATGCCTATACATCGATGTATATACCCTACCCTAACCTTTTTCCTCTGAATCAACTAGGCCTTGGTTTGGCACAACAAACCTAGTGATCCCAGTCATGCGCGGACACATTGACATGGAAGCTTCGTAATCAATGTCAATGGACAAGAAGTGGTCTTGACTTTGGCCAACAAACCACAACTTGGACACGACACCGATATGGAACAAAGCCTCGTGATTAAAACACATCTTCTTCGACGGACAAGGGCTTGACTTTGGCCAACAACCCCTGCCAATCTCAGATCTTGAGTAAGAATCACTCAATGGAAGGAAAAACGCATGATATTTTATGAGGGTTTTTTCGCGTGTAATTGGCTACCAATTTATTATCTTGTTAAGGTCTCATCATCATACACCCTTAAACATGCATTCTAAACACATAATAAAGCGCATATGATAAAATAATAATGATATGCGGATGGATATTTTACATTGATCCTAGATCAAATCTCTCACTTTCTCTCTCCCGCTAGCACAAATATTTCTTCTGCCCGTTACACTACACTTCTAAAGAAACCTCATATACATAGAGGGGAATAGGTGAGAAGAGAATACAAAGAATAGGAGATAGGCTGGACTCACAGGTCCAATTAATAAATCAAATTTGTTACAATTCCAAAATCGCCCCACCCAGCTAATATCCATCCGATATACATTATTCAAACATCACAACCATGTATTCATACAAGCATGTTATCAATCAATCAATCAAATTAATTAATCTTGATAATTAGTGATCATCCAATGTTCAAACAAAGATTTGATTTTGTTCGAGTCAAACTCGTATTGCGAACACGTACTCAAAGTACGATTTCTACTAATTAAATTAAATTACATGATTAAATCCAATTTAATACGTATTTAATTCTAATTCATTATTTAAATCCAAATTAAATATTACACTTTATAAAATAAACCTTTACGACTTAAATTCCAAATTTAATCGTTACGGGTCTCAAAGCCCGATTAATATCCAATATTAATTTAATTAAAGTCCAATGGGCTTTTAATTAATTTCTTGAGGCGTGGACTTTTGGTCAACTCGGGTCAAACCCGCAACCAAAGTCCAATCCGGGAGTTACCCCATAAGCCCATAAATTAATTTAGGCCCATTAGGCCCAATTAATCGTTAAAGGTTCATTAGTCGCATTTGGGCCTTTTGGAAGCGGTTTTGGGCCTAATTGGATCCAACCAATTTTGGCCTAAACCAACTTTGTACAAAAAAGTCCAATAAACCCAATAACAACTTAAAAAGACCAAATCCAATTTTAAGGCCCATTTTAATTAAATTACAAAATCCAATTTTACAATTCAATTAAACAAAGTGCATAGCATATTAATTACCCAAATCAAATTTTCCAAAACATCAAATTTGTCCAATTAATCATGCTTAACATCAATGAATCATGTCAAACATGATTTGATCAAAATCAAACCCAATTTCATGCTTAAATCAAAAGCCCCAAATTTAGCTCAAGAACCCTAATTCGTTTTATGCAACCAATAGCTCAAGATACCATTGTTGAGTTTCAATCAAGTCCCAAGGATCACAAACATGCATAAAAACGAGTTGAATACACAAAGGATAAGGCGGAATACATACTCACATTGATGGGTTTGATGCTAGGAAGAACAAGTTGCATTTTTGCCTCCCTCCAAGCTCGGTTTTGGACTCCATTGAGCTGCTGTGATGCTCGGTTGGTGCTGTTTTGATGCCTTCTAAATTCGGCCATTGATGACTCCATGGAAGCTCAAAGCTTCAAGCTCCAAAAATAAATCAAGCTCACAAATTCGTTTCCCTATCACCATAATATAACCATGTGTGTGCTAGCACTACTCTTCTTCTCATTTGCTTCTCAAAATTTCGGTCAAACCAGAAACATTATGTGAAGAAATCGGCTTGAAGCCGTGAGAGGGAGAAGAGAGAAAGATGAAGGGTTTTTGGCTCCAAAAGCCTAAAACCGTGTGTACTACTTTTAAGAGAGAGAGAAGACCGAATTTCATTGTGAGGAAAAAGAAAAAAAATGTAATATATATTATTCATTTATTTTCCAAAAATAAATAAAACATATATACAAAACCTTTTCATATTCCAAAAAGTCAAAAAACAAAAAGCAAATAATGCTTTTCACCTTTTACCCATCACTTCTACTTTTTACATCAAGTCACTTTATTAAAGTGACAACTTGTCATGTCACATCACTCAAAGTGACAAATGATTTGACAATTGATGCGACTAGTGATTTGACGCTTGATGTGACTTGCGTGTCGCGCTCGAATTCGAAATGCGAATGCGCTCGCAATCAATCTCGGGCTCGGGTTCGCTAATTCCAAATTAACGAATTTTCTGTCGCGTCGTAATTAAATGATTACGCCTAGCGAAATCACTATTCACATCGCTAACGAATTAATTCTAAATTAATTCGTTCGCCCGAATTAAAATCTAATTTCAATTCCGCGTCGAAATCTAATTTCGTTATAATATATCGAATATATTAATTTATCGATTAATTCCAAATTAATCGTTCTCTCTCTTTAATTAATATTTTATCCCAGATAAAATATCTCCGCAATTAATCCCAGATTAATTTTCTCTCTCATCGAATTAATCCCAGATTAATTAAAGTGCGAGTTATACATCATCGGTGAATCTTCAGGAAGCGACCCATGAGATCTCCGAATATGTTGGCAGTAAATACGGTCGTCGGACTATCCGAACACGTAAGTACCTCGTACTACGTTTATACCGATTTACAAGACAAGGTTGGCTTCTAGCAAAACGCCATGCCTACCCAATTCTCCAGAAATATTCTTACAGGAATATATAGATCTGTATCAAGCGTAGTATACCGTAGTATTGTGCATATCGGCCCAGTATCGGATAGTCACGTGCTAGGCCTGGGGCTGGATTTGTGTCTGCCCCGTACGAAGCACATGTCGGATGTCTGGTAACTAGTCTCTATAATCGGATATACATGACCTTGTCATAATATCCCGATGGCCGAGCAGTACTTAAGAGCACTAATACCGTATCCTGCGTGACATCATCTCCAATATGACTGAAGTGATACTTCCGTCTTGACATCACACCCAATACACTACGACTCTCTGATAAACCCAGAAGTGGTGTACGCAGAACCGGTTAAAGCCCTGTACCACAAAGACTAAAGTCTACCGAATATCGCAAGTATTAGCGATGTAAGTCTCAGGTTAAGACTATACACACCTACCCTGATTTCGGCCTCCCATAGACACATAGTCATAATACCAATGGGATTCCGAGGGGTCTATCCAGAGCGAAGCTATTTCCCGTACCATCGGTGAAACACGACCTCCTATCACACTTGCATAAGTATCCAATACTTATATATATGAGACTATGCCGTTGTGCCCTCACAACGCGCACAAGTGCAATACTAGCCTATTCTGCATTATCGATGTCATGTCTCGATAATACTCCTCTGGTAGGGATATTTATGATTAATCCTTCGGGGACTGATACTGTCTCATATCATTCTCAGTCCAGGAACTAATCATAGGGACCTCTCTTCATTTATATATCTATGGTGATATAATCACAAATGATGAGAGTGCAATTTCCTTGTCACATAGTTAATTTGCTACAACAACACAATGATCTGTGCAAATAGTGACGCTATGGGTCATTTTGTCCAACAAGGTCCCTGTAATTTTTTCCTGGATTGAGAATGATATGAGACAGTATCAATCCATGAAGGATAAATCATTAAATATCCCTAGTCAGAGCATTATCGAGATTGGACATCGATGAATGCGTAAAAGACTAGTATTACACTTGTGCGCGTTTGTGAGGGCACAACGGCATAGTTCTCATATATTTGGGTATAGGATACTCATGCAAGTGTAATAGGAGGTTGTGTTTCACCGATGGTACGGGAAACAGCTTCGCTCTGGATAAGACCCCCTCGGAATTCCATTGGTAGTATGACTATGTGTCTATGGAAGTCCGAAATCAGGTTAGGTGAATTTGGTCTTAACTTGAGACTTGCACCGCTAATGCATACGACAATCAATATACTTTGGTTGAGGTCGTCCAGGGCTTTAACCGGTTCATGTGTACGCCAATTCTGGGTATATCGAGAATCGTAGTGTGTTGGGTGTGATGTCAAGACGGAAGTGTCACTCCAGTCATATGGAGTTGATGATCGCGTAGGGATACAGAACTGGTTCTCTATATAAGGTTGCAACCATAGGGATAATATGACTTGGTCATGATTATCCGATCATTAAAGAGACTAGTTGCTCGTAATCTGATATATGCTTCGTACGGGGCAGACACTGTACCATCCCCAGGCCTTGCATGTGATCATCCGATACTGGACAGAAATACGCAATACTACGGTATACTACGTCTGATACAGATCCCTTATTCCTGTAAGGATATTTCCGGAGAATTGGGTAGGCATGGCGCTTCGCTAGAGGCCAACCTTGTCTTGTAAATTGGTATAAACGTAGTACGAGGTACTTACGTGTTTGGATAGTCCGACGACCAATTTGACTGCCAACATATCCAGGGATCTCATGGGTCGCTTCCCAAAGATTCACCGATGACGTATGACTCACACTTATATTAATCTGGGATTAATAAGATGAGAGATAAAATTAATCTGGGATTAATTACGGAGATATTTTATCTGGGATAAAATACTATAAAAGAGAGATAACGATTAATTTGGAATTAATCGGTAAATTAATATATTTGATATATTAAATGAAATTGGATTTCGACGCGGATTAATTTAGAATTAATTCGTTATCGATGTGAATAATGATTTCGCTAGGCGTAATCATTTAATTACGACTCGACGGAAAATTCGTTAATTTAGAATTAGCGAACCCGAGCCCGAGATTATTTGCGAGCGCATTCGCATTTCAAATTCGAGTGCGGCACGCAAGTCAAATCAAGCGTCAAATCGCTAGTCGCATCTAGCGTCACATAAAGCGTCAAATCATGTCACTTTGAGTGATGTGACAATTGATTAGATTGATTGATTGAAAAGACTTGATGTGAGTGGTTGGAAATCAACTTTTTGAAAGTTGAAAGACATATATTGTTTTTATATCTTCCTTTGACTTTTTGAAAGAAAACGGAAGTGTATTTGCTTTTATTATTTGTAGAAAATATATAAGCAAATTAAAACCAATTTTCCAACACACTTTTTCACTTCTCTCTCTCACCATTTCTCCTTCCTCTCTCACGCATTTCTTCTTGTTCTTGAGGGAGTGAACTGCTGATGGAAGCAAAGGAAATTAGGGGAGCAAGTGTGATTTTGTGGCAAAATCGAGAGTGCTAGCACACTCCGGGATCAATGCGAAGGTGATAGGGAAGCTCACCCATGGTGCAAAACATAAGCCAAATCTGCAGCAGTGGGCGCACATTGCAGTGAGGCAGTTAGCAGTTTTTGGTGTCTTCGTGGCCTCCGCGTCGCTCAACCAATCGATATAAGTATTCCGCGACTTTCTCGATTTGTATTCACACATATTTCATGGCTTGTATTCGATTCTATGGACCTAAAAACTCCAACACTTGGCCCTCTCATTAAACGCACACAACCCCTCGCTCAGTAAACCGACACACCAATAAACTACCCATAAATCATCAATAAACATCCCCCAAAACAGTCTCTAAAACACCCTGAAACAGTCCCCAAAAACCCTAAACCGACTCCCAAAACAGTGACAGAAAATAGCCCTCTAAAAGCCGAAAAACAAACACAAAAAATCACCCCTAAAAATAGTCCCTGAAACACCCAAAAAAATATCCACATAAGTCCAAAACAACAACAAAAACAGAGAAAATGGCAGCCTAAAATAGCGAAAACAGCGAATTAGAGCACTAGAAAAGTTACAGAGCATTATCCCTTCCGGCGATGACGTAACGCACATCCGAGTAGCAACTTAAAAGGTAAGACCTGAGGGTCCCCTTTACTATTTATCTTTTCAATTATTCCTTGTCTCATTGTTATGTTTTACATATAGTTTCATTTATGTTGAGTTAATGATTGCATGTTATCTCTTGCGGTATATCGGATGGAAACCTAGATGTAAATTCCATAGCCGAATCTGAATGGACGATAGTGCGGTTTGTACTAGGGATACAACTCCATGTACTGCTTGGGAAACTTCTAAGCACGTGTTTCATTTTGTTATTTAATTTTGTGTTCATTCATTGTTTATGTTTTATTATTCTGTCATTTTACTTTCTGTGTGTTATTGCTTTATTTATTCATACATTGCTATCTAGTGCGCATGGGCTAATCATGTTGGGTTAAAGGTCCTCCGTTTGAGGGAAATGCCTAAAGGCTACCTTTACCACGATGTTTTGCCGCGCCGGACGAAGTATACTTGATTGAATGTGAAATATGTTCAATCAGGCATTCGAGGTCCCATATAGATGTTGGCCTTGGTCGCATCTCTTTTATTATTCCGTTATTTACTTTCTGCATGTTATTACTTTATTTATTTACGCATTGTTAATCTAGTGCGCATGGGCTAATCATGTGGGGTTAAAGGTCCTCCGTTTGAGGGAAATGCCTAAAGACTACCTTTAACACGGTGTTTTGCCGCGCCGGACAAAGTATTCTTGATTTAATGTGAAATACGTTCAATCGGGCATACGAGGTCCCATATAGATGTTGCCTTGGTCGCATCTCTTTTATTATTCCGTTATTTACTTTCTGCATGTTATTGCTTTATTTAGTTATGCATTGTTAATCTAGTGCGCATTGGCTGATCATGTTGGGTTAAAGGTCCCCTGTTTGAGGGAAATGCCTAAAGGCTACCTTTACCATGATGTTTTGCCGCGCCGGATGAAGTATACTTGATTGAATGTGAAATACGTTCAATCGGACATACGAGGTCCCATATAGATGTCGGCCAAATCTCTTGGTCGCATCTCTTTTCTTATTTTGTTATTAATTTCTTATTGCCTCTTTGATCATTTCTTTTGCATTATGTACTTAATCACCTCTCTTTATTATTAATTCTTTTTATTGGTATTATTTATTTACGTTCACGCGCTTCTTTGTTTAATACGTTTGTGGAATTATACATTTTCTTTCATTTCTTTGTTTTACGTTTATGAGTGTGCAAACTTGTGTGTTGATTAAATTATCTTGCATGTGCTGCATAAGACTTGGTTATATTATTGCATAAATCTGTTAATTACAGTTGGCATAAGTAAGGGACCATACCGAACCCAACGGTTTGAGGTCTTCCCTTGTGAGTGGTGAGTGCGGCCTTAAATTATTTCCCAGTTCACACTGGGTGGCGACTCTTTTATTCTCTGGTTTAGTCCCCCGTGGGCTACACCGTACTCCCGACTAGGCCGCGAACCCGGACAGCATCGCCCCAATCTCTATACTATGTCCACACCACCTTTCTCTATTTGTATTTAATTTAATTATTAAATCTTTGTATTCTGTTTGGGGATTACAGTATTGCATGATTTAGTGGGAGTGGCATTTTTAGATTAAAAATCCATGATCTAGTTAATGCTTTTGATATTATATGAAACTGTTTAACTCTGCGAACCATTTTTCAAAATCTATATGATAGATTTGTGATGGCGGGACAATCGACTAATCTGTTTTTGCGTATATTGGATATGAACAAACTGAAAGGCACTGAAAACTTTGCCGATTGGGATATGGATTTAAGTATTTTCCTTGAATCCGAAAAGTTGGGATATGTACTTGTGGGTCCACTACCCATTGCTGTGTCTGAAGATGCAACACCATATGAACTAGAAACTTTCCAGTCTTGGAAAGACGATGATTTAAAAGTTAATCATACATTTTAAGTTCACTGGCATCAGAATTTAAGAGGCAGAACTATGGCATGGCAGATACATATAGTATGATGATGCGATTAAGAGAATCATATATGAACCACGAACAAGTTGTTGTTCATAAAGTGGCGATGGAATTGTTCCATTCACGAATTGATGAGGGGCAAGCTGTGAGCTCACATTTTCTTCACTTGATCAATTTGATCGAACAACTAAGGTAACATAATCTCCCTCTGAATGATATTCTCGGTAGAAGTGTCATTCTTGGTTCTCTCCCAGCATCTTATCGCCAATTTGTAATGTACTTCAACATGAACAGAATTATCTGCTCCTACCATAAACTACATAGATGCTGATCACAATGAAATAGGACCTAAAGAAGGGTACCGACTCACCCTCTGAAAAATACTTCACTGTATGCTTCTTCCAAGGCTAGGCCAAAGGGAAAGAAGACGAAAGAGAAGAAGAATATGTTAGGGTTGGTACTCAGAGCACCAATTTCCTGTTGTATTTCCTTGTAAATACTCTTGTAAACGTTTTATTATGAATAAAATAAATAGTTTTTATAATATAATATATCTCTTAATATGGTAAAGACATAATTGACCTTAGAATGATAAGTTATGATACAGTTGCAAAAGTCTCGCAACTGACATTGAGTTGTATCATGACGTTGTCATTCTTAGATAGTTCCTGGTCAAAGTTTACACTACTTGGTCAGTAAAGTAAACTCGTTGAGACCGGTACATGTCATTTACTGGAATATTGGATTCCAATGGTTTCTCAATTAACTATGAGTCTTGAAGACTCGTATAGATGTGTATGTGTTTATAGCGGATAAATAGTGAATGCCTCACCGAAGATTCTTAATGGATGGTACACCAACGTCAATAACAATATTCTCGAGTTGAGTAGCATTTGTGATTCTTTGACTTGAGATACCATTGTGGGTATATGAGACATCCTTCGTAATTAGATGGCAGTCACGTGACCGATCTATTTAGATCAGACCTCCGCTTATTCATTGGGTGTGGATATATCCTCAGGGTATCCTGTGTGTGTCGAGATATGATCTGTCAGTTTTGTGTACAGAGCATAAGTGGTCCATATATGATTAGCAATCAGATAAAAACCATGGGCCCATGGTACACTTTAGAAGTGATTTCTAAGTGTTATTTTAGAGATTGCTAATAGAGACGTTGACGGGATTATCCGTATAGAGATTTGACGTTTACAACTATATCTCTGGGATATATAAGGATACTTGTGACAGAGGAATTAAACATATGCAATGACCTCGACCTGTATCTGTAGGAATGAAGCGGGGTTTACCGCTATGCCTATGATGCTCGGTGACCACGACATTGTTGGTCTCGTAGCCCGTAGAGAGTACGGATTAGCCTGCGGAGGACTAAACCAGAGAATAAATAAGTCACCACCCAGTCTTGTGATTTGCAGATGGCGGTTTGGTCCAACTGTTGGTCTCACAGATGGCGGTTTAGTCCATCTACGTGACTATTTGATCCACTGGGGAGTTTTTTCTATGATGATGAGGTGCTTCGACCCCTGGGATTCATTCCTGAACTGTTGAACTGATGGTGGTAAGGCACTTCGACCCATGATCCGTTCTTATTCTCGAGGCTCTTTGCTCGTCCTCATTCCCGAGGTTGTTCTCCATTCCCGGAGTTCTTCATCCCCATTCCCGATGTTCCTTTCCATTCTTGGAGTTGCCCGTTCTTGCCGTTTTTTTTCTTTGTCTTCAAGGTCTGCGAACATAAAACCAAAATTGTGTGTATGCGACATGTATGCATGGAAGCATTCTCTACTCTGATGGGGTTTCTTTGGTCTTTGGTGCCCTTTGCCTATAAAAAGCTTTGGGCACCCCCTTGGGTTGCTTACAGTTTCCTTCTGCCAATTCTCCTCTGGTGATTGCTCAGTTTTCTTTAGTCTTATGGCTCACGATCCCATTGTGTCCCTTTTTCGCGGGGTGGTAGACTGGTCATCCTCAGACCTGGCTCAACTTTCTGCTATTCTCTACCTGTACTGGGTCAAGGTGGATTACGCCTTTTTGAAAGCGGCCTCATGTATTCTAATTCCCCGATTTCGAGACATGCCCTCTCCCCGATGAGTTTGCTGTCATTCTCGGCTTGTATTTTTCTCTTACTATCCTTCTCGGATACTGAAAATCATATATTCTGGTTCCCGAAGCTTTCATTTGCTGTCCTAAGGATGCGGAAAAGATACTACCTCGTGTTTCGTCCATTCAGTTACAAGTCCTTTTTTGTGTATCTTCCAGGATGAAGGTAGGGTCCTGTCCCTGGAGAAGTGTAGTCTTACTATGTATCTTGGCCCAATACCTCTTAGTGGGTTGTGATATTACGAAAGGCGACTATCTTTTATTGCATATTATCGAGGGAATCCGATGTGGTTATGATCTTTCCCTCGATATCTTGGCCGAGACGCTTTATGGTTTAGATAGGATAAAACACCATCTTGTAAGCCGGTTTCTTGGGAGTCCATTTGTCTCGCAGTTTTGTCCTATCTTTTGCCTAAGTTGTCCTTTCAGATTTTCAACTTAGCGGATTGCTCTATCTTGCCTGAGTCACCTTTTCAGGTTTTCAACCCAGCAAGTTAATTTTTTTTCTCTTTTTTCTCTTAATTTTTTTTTCAGATCTGATATGTCCTCATTCTCGAGGCTCTTCGCTCGTCCTCTTTCATGAGGTTGTTCTCCATTATCGGAGTCCCTCTCCATTCCTGGAGTTCTTCTCCCAGATCTCTTGACCTTGGTCCAACATCTAAGAAACAAAAAACGTGATTTGTAATTACTTGACTCCAATCTTTCCCGGTTAGCTGGGATTTATACAATCTATGAACATCTTGAACATTGGTTTCAATAAAGGCGTTTGCATTACTTATTAGTACATATGTAGGAAATAATGAAATGCATTGCAAGAATACTGTAGACATTGTACAGAGGTGGGCGACACTGTCCGGGCTCGCGGCCCATTCGGGAGTACGGAATAGCCGGCGTGGTACTAACCCGGAGAATAAAGGAGTCGCCACTCAGTGTGAACTGGGAAATGATTTAAGGCCGCACTCACCCCTCGCAAGGGAAGACCTCAAACCGTTGGGTTCAAAATGGTCTCTTACTTATGCCAATTGTAATCAAAGGATTTATGCATTAATATAACCAAGTCTTATGCAACACATGCAAGATAATTTAATCAACACACAAGTTTGCACACCCATAAACGTAAATAAAAATGAAGGCAAATGCATAATTCCATAAACATATTAAACAAAGAAGTGCGAAAATATGAATAAATAATAACAGTAAAAGCGTTAATAATAAAAAGAAATGATTAAGTGCGTAATGTAAAAGAAATGACCAAAGAGGTAAACATGCATAAAATATGATAAAAAGAAATTTGTTCACTGTATATGCATTCGTGTAGCGTTCGGAAATGCATTCAAATGGTACAGGATATGATGCATGATAAAACAGAATGCATGCGTTCGAGTAGCGTTCAGAAACGCGTTTGAACAAAGATTACCAAAGTGGTATCTAAAATGACATAAACACGTGCATGAATATTTCTCAAGCGATATGTGGAGTTGTATCCCAAGTACAGACTGCACTACTGTATATTCAGATTCCGCTACGAAATTTATGTCTGGGTTTCCATCTGATATACCATGAAAGGCAACACTCCAGCATTGACACAATGCATAAATAAATAAAGAAACAATAAGAAATGAAAAACGAAGTAATAAAAGAGATGCGACCAAGAGATTTGACCGACATCTATATGGGACCTCGTATACCCGATTGGACATATTTCACATCCAACCAAGGATATATCGTCCGACGCGGCAAAATATCGTGGTAAAGGTAGCCTTTAGGCATTTCCCTCAAATGAAGGACCTTTAACCCAACATGATTAGCCCATGCGCACTAAATAACAATGTATGAATAAATAAAGCCATAACACGCAAAAAGTAAAATGACGGAATAATAAAACATAAACAATGAATGAACATAAAATTAAATAACAAAATGAAACACGTGCTTAGAAGTTTCCTAAGCGGTACGTGGAGTTGTATCCCAAGTACAGACCGCACTACCGTCCATTCGGATTCGGCTATAGAATTTATGTATGTGTTTCCATCCGATATACCACAAGAGATATCACACAATCATTAACCAAACATAAATAAAAATAATAGACGTGAACCATAAAGATGCATGCGAGGAAATAATAATTGATCACCAAAAAGATGAATGAAAAATAGAAAATGGTGCCCTCAGGTCTTACCTTTTAAGTTGCTTCTCGGAAGTGCGTTGCGTCATCGCCAAAAGGGTTAATGTTCCGTAACTTTTCTGGTTCATTATTTTGGGTCATTGTTTTCTCTATTTTCTTCGCTGTTTTGGACTACAGTTTTGGCTTACTGTTTTGAGTGATCTAGAGACTGTTTTTCGGTGATATTACTCACTATTTTAGGGGATTATTTTGGGTTGTTGTTCACTATTTTTAGCTGCTGTTTTTAGGCTTATTCTTGGACTGGTTTTGGGTGGTTTTTAGGACTATTTTCAAGGGTGTTTCGGTGGTCAGAGCGGCTATTTCTGGACTATTTTCAGACCATTTTGTCTCAATTTGGTTACTCACGGTTTGAAGGTTTTTATGGTTGTGTTTGGGCAGTGGGTTATTTATTTGGTTGGCCTTTTTGTGCATTGTTTTATGGTTTGACGGGCAGTTTGTTTTGTTGTTTGGTTATTCTTGTGTTAGGTGGAGCCTTGGTCTTGTGGGGGTCGTTTTGTAGTTCTAGGGTTCACGGCTTGGTCGGTGAAAGGGGCTGGTTTGTGGCTTGATTTGTTGGTTATTTTTCATTGAAGTGGGCTGGTTTTGATCTCGTTTGTTGTGGCTTATTGTGCGCTGATGAGAAGGGTGCTACCGAGTGTGAGTGGGGCTTCAAAATGAGTGTGTGGTCTGATTGGGTTTGGTGTGTGTTTATGTAAAGGCAGAGGCTGTTGCGAAGAGATCCGAGTAGAGAGGGGGGGACTTAGGGTTTTCCAATGCTCTGTTTCATCTTCACTATTGTTGTCCCATATCCCCATGCAAGAAGCTTGGTGGTTGAGAGTTTGGGGGACAAAGCTTTCGGGCAGGCCGAAGTTGATCATGTAGGTGGGTGGTGGAAGAGAGTGGTAGTTGGGTATAGGGTTTCTGTGTATGTTAGGTTGTTCTTTTTCTGGGTCGATTATCTTATGGGTGTCAATGAGGTCTTGGATCTCATGCCTAAGGCGGGTGCAGTTGTTAGTTTCATGGCCTTTTTGCTGATGGTAGTGACAGTATAGGTTTAGGTCGAGGTAGCGTGGCACAGGGTTTGGAAGTGGTTTAGGTTCTAAAGGTTTTATGAGTCTTTGCCTCTTCAGCTTTTCAAACAACTTTGACAAAGGTCTACCAAAATTGGGGAATCATCTGTTTCTGATGGCAGCGACTTTAGCAGGAGCAAGCTTGCTCCTTGAAGGCCCCCCATTGGTATCTCTATTCTGGCCGTAAAACTTTCTATTCTCGGCTTCATCTTCCTCCATATCCATTACAGTTTCTCTTAACTATCGAAAGTCACTAATCATAGAGGTTATCCTCTTCAGTTTGTTATAAATGGAGGGCTTGGTGCCATTAATGATCATTTTAATCGAGTCATTTTCCGAGGGTCGTGTATGCATCTTTAAGAGCTGGCTTCTCCAGCGATCCAAATAATATTTGAAGGTCTCTTCTAGCTTCTGTTTGGTGTTTTCTAGGTCACGGAGCGACAAGTCTATCTCCATGTTCGTGACATATTGGTTTAGAAAGGCCTCCGCTAATGCCCTCTAGTCATCCCTTACCTTTTTCTCCAGGCCATGATACCATACTACGGGTGCCTCTTCCAGTGACATCCCGAATATCTTTTGCACCTGACTCTTCAAAAAACCCACTGAACTCATCACTAAAGTATACTATCAGAGTTTCTGTAACTCTGCCTAAGGCCCGGCCTTTCCTTCTCGTGACATACTCGTCCATGTCATCATCAAAAATAGGGAATTCTTCACTCACCCTATTCGGGGGCTCCTCACGCATTCCATCCTCGTTGTTTTTTGTTACCACTGTGCGTGGTACTGTCAGATTGGCCATAATGTTGGTCAAAGCTTGTAGTTGCTCGGTAATTTTGGTGATGTTGGTCTCCAATTGATCCATGCGGGAACCTTCACTGTCTGACGCACTCATGCTTGCTAACCTCTTCTTGAAAAGTCTTCATATTCTCTAACCCAATAGATATCTATGATGGCTTTTAAGACAAGAGGTTAGCACGATATGTGTCTGCATGCGATGCATGTGGTTATCAAAATAGCATATACCATTCTGACCATATTCCTCCCACACTCGTGGTAAGTCCATTTATGCCCTAGGTATGGCTTATTTTATGCACCAATGTGGGGTACACAAAATCGTTCTCTCCTACGCTACATGGGTGAACCTTGGCTACCTCAGTCCCTCTTCATCAGTAAAAGACAAAGACCGCCCATTTACAAGATTGACTAAGCCTATTATGTGATCGTGCCAGTGTCTATAAACGATGAATTGGGACCTCGGTAATCACAGTTGTGGTGGGGATGAACTTGGAGATATCCAGAAGTATTTAAATATGCCATAACAAGACGTACCCTCCCTGGATGAAAGCCAGTGCGGATATCAGACTCATGCATCTGGCATATTCGAATCAGGTTTGGATGTTATAAGCCCATCAAGGTTTTCATGCAAGTTGGCCCGTTTTCATTTTAAAGCATTCAATCAAATTATCGCGAGGTGTAAACTTGTCCTAGTTGAAAAGGCCCAACATGTTTACACTTTCGCGATTAGGTGGCTAAATAACTTCAAATGATAAGGGTCCAAAAACAAGATGGCCCATCGTCACTTTGAAAACTTTTGGCCCAATCATCATAAGATACAAACTCGTCTCAGTTTAAGTGGCCCAACAAGTTCATATCATATGACGAGAAGTCCAAATGGATCCAAATGATAATGGGCCCAAACATAACCATGAGGGGTAGCTTGTATAGGACACATAACTATGGTTCGTATGTGGGCTTACAATGGTATGGATAAGGCTCTCATCGGCGAAGGGTTGCCCAAAACTAGGTCTCCCCACTCAAGGGTTCAAGCAACCAAGTGAGCACACCTTTTTTATACCCTAGGGTACGTGCCAACGAGTGATGGTTATCATCACATAACGATCCACCGCCATGAGTGAAAGCGACTTCACGATACATGACGCCATCGGGGTAAGAAGGGTATGCAAAATATATGAGACTTGGGTAACCAAACCCAAAGCCACGGACATTACAAGGCATTGTTTCGGGGCCGATTCTCTATCACCAGTGTAGTCGTCATCTGTAGGAGTGAAGCGGGGTTCACCTGTTCGGTTTCTACAGTCTAACCGGGATCGATTCAAGCAATGAAACCATGTGCGAATACAAAAAGGAAGTTGCGGAATACTTACAATGATCGGTTGAGCGATGCGATGAACAAAATCCTTGTACTCCTTCTAGAAGCTCTCGGCAGTGGGCTTTTGTTCTCTTCCAAAATTTCGGTAATCACCATGGAAGGGTCTCCAAGCTCCAAGCTTTGTTTGATGAATCCATGTTCATGAAATTAGTTCCCTATCACCTTAGGAGACTCCTTTGTGTGCTAGCACTCATGATTTTGCAACAAAATCTTCACTTTGCTTCTCCTTTGTTCTCGGCAATAGCAGAAAATGGGGAAGAATAATTGTGGTCCAAGACCCTGAGAGAGAGGAGGGAAATGGCTCCAAAAAATGTGAGTGATGAAGAGAGAAAGTTTGATGAATTAAATTGGTTTGTGTATCTAATACACAATATTGATTTTCCAAAATCAATTAATTGATTTACCAAATTCAAAATTGGTAAATGTCATTAAAGCCAACCAACCACTTACATCAATCATAAATAGTGACATTGTGTCAATCACTCAAAGTGATGTGACTTACATCATAAGAATGACTAATGATTTGACGCTTGATGTGACTTGTGGGCCCCACTCGATTCGAAATGTGAGCGGCACCACAAATACTCCCGGGCTCGGATTCACTAATTCCGAATTAACAAATTTTCCATTCCGACGTAATTAAATCAAATTTAATTAAATAATTATGCCTAGCAAAATTACTATTCACGTCGCTTACGAATTAATTCTAAATTAACTCGTTTGCCCGAATTAAAATATGATTTTAATTCCGCGTCGAAATCCAATTTCGATTAATATATCGAATATATTAATTTGCCGATTAATTCCAAATTAATCGTTCTCTCTCCTTAATAGTATTTTATCCCAGATAAAATATCTCCGTAATTAATCACAGATTAATTTTCTCTCTAATCTAATTAATACCAGATTAATAAAGTGCGAGTCATACGTCATCGGTTAATCTTCGGGAAGCGACCCATGAGATCCCCGGATATGTTGGCAGCAAATACGGTCGTCGGACTATCCAAAAACGTAAGTACCTAGTACTACGTTTTTACCGATTTACAAGACAAGGTTGGCTTCTAGCAAAGCGCCATGCCTACCCAATTCTCCAGAAATATTCTTACAGGAATATGTGATCTATATTAGGCATAGTATACGTAGTATTGCGTATATCGATCCAGTATCAGATGTCACATGCTAGACCTGGGGCTTGAAATGTGTCTGCCTCGTACGAAGCACATATCGGATCTCTGGTAACTAGTCTCTATATCGGATAAACATGACCTAGTAATTTTATCCCGATGACTGCAGTACATAAGAGAACATGTTCCGTATCCTACGTGATCATCATCTCCACTATGACTGGAGTGATACTTCCATCTTGACATCACACCCAATACACTACGATTCCTAATGTACCTAGAAGAAGCGTACACAGAACCTGTTAAAGCCCTGGACGACCAAAACCAAAGTATATTGATTGTCGCAAGTATTAGCGGTGCAAGTCTCAGGTTAAGACCAAATACACCTACCCTGATTCGGACTTCCATAGACACATAGTCAAACTACCAATGGAATTCCAAGGGGTCTATCCAAAGCGAAGCTGTTTTCCGTACCATCGGTAAAACACAACCTCCTACTACACTTGCATGAGTATCCTATACCCAAATATATGAGAACTATGACGTTATGGCCTCACAACGCTCACAAGTGTAATACTAGTCTATTCTGTATTATCGATGTCCAATCTCGATAATACTACGATTAGGGATATTTAATGATTAAGCCTTCGTGGATTGATACTGTCTCATATCATCTCAATCCGGAACTAATCATAAGGACCTTCTATCATTTATACATCTTGGTGATCTAATCACAAATGATAAAAGAGCAATTTCCTTTGTCACATAGTTAATTTGTACAACAACACCATGATCTGTACAAATAGTGATGCTATGGGCCATAACTGTCCAACAATCTCCCACTTGGACTATAGCCAATCACTCAAGTGTCCTACACCCAAACTATGTACGGTTCGCTCAAACTTCTACAGAGGAAAGGTTTTTCGTTAGTGGATTTGCTTGATTATCATCTGATGCGATTTATTCGATCATCACATCGCCACGATGTATGATCCGAACAAATCAGATGAATATCGAAGTATATATCTGGATCATTGATGAGACCATTAAATCTTTAGCCTACGCTGTAGCCTAGCTCAGCTGCTAACAGAAATATTCCTAATCTGATTAGGATTATTATTGACCCAAATGGCTTCTATTGCTGCCTCAGCTGTAGCAATAATCCACTTTTGTTGTTTATTCGGTAACAATATCTTGCTTGGAAGATTTCCAACTCACTATTCCATTATTCAAACTTTATAGTACCGTTGTTATGACTTACAGTCGTATTATCAGTTAGGAAACATGCAATGGTGAACCCATTCACTTCAAGTTCTCCTTCTCCATAGTATAAGAAAGCATCCTTAGTTCCTCTAAGATACTAAAGGATGTTCTTAACTTCAATCAAGTGACTATCACTTGGATTGGCCCGATTGTGTATTCATATGCTCAAAGCGTATGAGACACCAGGTCGGATACATTTTTCAATGTACGATTTCTCGAAGAGTGTTAACAACCTTTAGATCTATCCCAGTAGATCCTTATTCCTAGAATAAAGGTTGTTTTTCCCAAGAATTCTATAGAGAATTTTTATTAAAGCAAAGCTTTCACCTATTGTTATTATGGGAATATCATTTCCAAGAAATGATGTCATCATTACTTAGGACTTCACTGTCAGTGCGCTCCCACTAACCTCCTTATATACACAAGAATGATTTTCGTTTTGAATTAAATCATATACCATTATGATTACATCAAAACGATAATTCCAGGAACTCTATGCTTGCTTCAATCCGTCCATAGATCGAATTAACTTGCAAACCTTGTTTGCTCATTTTTGGTACGACAAAACGTCAGGATGTTGTAAACATCCTCCAAAAGGTTTCCATTAAGGAAAACAATTTTGGCATTCCAGCTGCCATATTTCATAAATGAAACATGCAGCATCAGCAAGCATTATCGAAATGGATTTACCGTGGCAACAGGTAAAAGATTTCGTCGTAATAGACACAATGTTGATAACGATACCTTTCCATTACAAGCCTAGCTTACTACGTTGGTATGTTGCCTTCTATTTTTTTCTTCCTTGAAGACTTATATAGTACCAATAGGCACAATGACTTTTGGTACATCAACTAGTATTCAAACTTAGTTGGTATACATGGAATCCATTTCGGATTTTATGGCACTTTGCCATAATAGGGAGTCGATACCTTGTATCACTTCCTCATACGTAGTCAGTTCGTATTCCTCAATAAGATTGACATTTTTATGATTATTGGTATAGTTTGTATCACTTCCTCATATGTTTTCTGACTCTCTCCGACTTACGCGGTTCTTGTGTATTCGAAGATTATTGGTATAGTTTCATCCTTGATAAACTATTTGTGTTCCATTAAGGAATCGGTGCTAGGAATAATATTACTCCGATTTTCATAGAGTTTTACTTGCTCCCACTTACCACTGCATATCGGTATTCCTCTTAGGAAAATCGCATGGCGAGTAACAATTACATTGTTCCCTTGTGAGTTGTATAAGTATTATACTTTGGTTTCCCCTGGGATAACCCACAACTTAGGCACTTATCCGATTTGGATTCTAGTTTGGTATCATCCAAACATATGCCTAGCATACCCAAATCTTCAGGAATGAGAAAACCTAGTTTCTTTCTTGTTCATATCTAATATAAAGTCTGCCAAACAGATTTTTATGGAACCTTATTCTAAGTAAGTTCTGCACTTTTTTTGCGTATCCGTTGAAGGAAATGGTAGCTCAGAGCGACTCATGATTTACCTTATCATGTCCAACAAAATTCGGTTTCTCCGTTCGGACACACCGTCAAAATGACGTGTTCCGGGAGGAGTCCTCATTGAAAGAATACTAACTCTTTCAAGTATTGAGAAACTTATTGCTTAAGTATTTTCATCATGGTCAAACCATGATGGTTTAATACTTTACCCGATCTGTTTGTCTATTTCGTGTCGAAACTCTAAAAGTTTCTGATCCGTGTTTCAAAAGAACACATAACCATAACGCGATGCCACATTCGTAACGGTCACGAAATATTCATATCCACCTCTAGCCTAGCTAGACATGGGCCCACTTACGTCACTATGACCAATGGCTAACAAATCGGTGGCATTTACACTTTTACCAAGTAAAATGTGTTTTAGGCACTTTGCCTAATAAACTAGATTCGTAGACTTTATTTGAATGGAATCAAATCAGTCATAGTACCCACTCTTCAAAAGTGCGGATATACGAGTTTTGTTTAAATTGTGTCCCAGACAACAATGCCACAAATAAGTCTCATCTCATCAAATCAGTTTGAGCTATTTGTTTGTCATATTATATGTGTGAGATTGATTTATATTCAAAATATAAATGCTGTTATTCACATCTAATGTGTTTATCTCAATATCATCTTTATAAAATGAAACACTTTAGTGTTCTAGAATATAAATGTATACCCGCGCGGGTTAAACCCTGATATAGAGATAATGTTCCTAGTCAAACTAGTTACATTGTAACAGTTTCCCAATTAAGTACAAACCCGAAGGGTAGTTCCTAAACTTAGGTTTCTACGGATAAAACAGCGACAGTCGTCCCATTTCCGATTCGTAGATTAATCTCATCTGAGGTCAGTATCCTGCTAACAGCAGATTCTGCACAACAGTACATATTTATGTACCACACTCAGTATCTAAAATCCAATTTTAATACTAGTAGTGAACATATTGATGACAAACATATTTGAAGTCAGAGCCTTGCCCGTATTCTCTTCCTTCATGTCTACCTTGTCCATACGGTAGTCACGCTTCAGTGACCCCGTTTGCCACAGTTTAGGCAGACATTCTGGGATATCTCATTTGTCTTCCCAGAAGATTATAATGATTTTTCCTTTGCCCATTTTCCACACCCAGATGCTTTTGGCCAAGCCATGGCCTATGGAATGTCGAAGTAAGATGCACCTTGCGCTTCTTGCCTTATTGCAAACTTTGGCTTTCTCTTCTTGAGAATAGCCATTAACTCTCCAAGAGTTTTCTATTGCAATTTGTACTTCTAAGATCTAATGATAGATCTATGAAGATCCTTCAATTTCAATATCATACTATAAAGATCTAATCCTTAGTTCTGACTTAGAAATTAAAGAGTCTATTTGGCAAGCTTAATGGATTAAGCACTAAAGTTATCATCACATGAATATTCCAAATATCATGTTCTACTATTTGCTTAACTCCGGGCTTAGCCCTAAGATGTTTATTTTATCAAATAAAGTAACTTCTTAGTTTTCAGGACTATCCTGATATTTTATTCCCAATTTGAAAATTAAAGTCGTTTAAATACATTTTCACCCAGGATTATGTTTTAAACACTAATCTTTCATTTATCTTGATTCTAATAGTCCAACTATTTAATCAACGATTTTAGGTACTATTAAATATAATGATTACTATAGTCTAACTATATAATCAACTATATTTAATTTAATTCAATTATATTGATTACTATAATCCAATTATAAAATCAACTATAAATGAAATAGTTTGAATACAGTCCAACTGTTAATTAAAACAACATTAAATATTAGTCCAACTAATATATTAATATATATTGACGAAAAATTTGTAATTAGCGTGTATGGCAAGTAACTAAACGAATATTGCAAATTTAATACTTGCCTCCCACTATTTTCGGCGAGCCTCTAACCCTCTGTTGAGTACTCGGGAAACCTTATTTCCTAGTGGGCTAGGATCCCGTTAAATAACACATAATCTTGACTTTGGCTAACAAATTGTATGATAATTAACTAGGTAGATCTGTAAGATCAATTGGATCCCATCCAATTCCTAGATCCAGTAGGTGGACATCCAAGTCCGAAACATATATCCCATATATGGCAATATATCCAATATATTGCCTAACCTTTTTCCTCTGAATCAACTAAGCCTTGGCTTTGGCACAACAAACTTAGTGATCCCAGTTAAGCGGAACCCATTGACCATGAAAAGCTTCGTAATCAATGTCGATGGACAAGAAGTGATCTTGACTTTGGCCAACAAATCACAACTTGGACAAGACACCAATATGGAACAAAGCCTTCATGATTCAAACACATCCTCGACGGACAAAGGTCTTGACTTTGGGCAACAAACCAATGCCAGTCTTGGATTTTGAGTAAGAATCACTCAATGGAAGGAAAAACGCTTAATATGATGTTGAGGATTTTTCGCGTGCAATTGGCAACCAAATAATTATCTTTGTTAAGGTCTCATCATCATACACCTTTAAACATGCATTCTAAACACATAATAAGGCGCATATAAATAAATATAATAATGATATGCGAATGGATACTCAAACACATTGTTCCTAGAACAAATCTCTCCATTTCATCTCTCCCGCTAGCACAAGTATTACTTCTACCCGTTACATAAAACTTCTAAAGAAACCTCATTTACATTGAGGGGAATAGGTGAGAAGAGAAATACAAAGAGTAAGGAGGTAATAGGCTGGACTCACAGGTCCAATTAATAAATTCTAAATTTATTACAACAATTTCTAAAATTGCCCCACCCAACTAATATCCATTTGATATACATTATTCATGCATCGCAACCATGTATTCACACAAGCATGTTATCAATCAATCTAATCCAATTAATTAATCTGAATATTAATGACCATCCAATGTTCAAACAACGATTTGATTTTGCTCGAGTCAAACTCGTTTTGTGAATAAGTACTCAAAGTACTAATTCTTGAATTAAATTAAACTACAACATTAAATCCAATTAATTTGTATTTAATACTAATTCACTATTTAATTCCAAATTAAATATTACACTTTATTAACAAACCTTTACGACTTAGATTCTAAATCTAATCGTTACGGGTCTCAAAGCCCAATTAACATCCAATGTTAATTTAATTAAAGTCTAATGGGCTTTTAATTAATTTCTTAAGCCATGGAATTTTAATCAATATGGGTCAAACCCAAATACCAAAGCCCATTTAAGGAATCACCCTTATTTGCCAAGAAACCAATTTAGACCCATTAGGCTCAATTAAATATTAAAGGTCCATTAGTCATAATTGGACTTTATGGATATGGTTTTGGGACCTATTGGATCCAACCAATTTAGCCTAAACCCATCTTGGTACAACCAAGCCCATTAAAGCCCAATTACAACTTTTAAAGCCCAATTTCCAAAATAGGCCCAATTAATTAAATTACCAAATTCCAAATTTTATAACTTAATTAACCAAAGTGTAAGCCATAATTAATTACCCAAATTAACATTTCTAAAACATCAATTTACACAATTGATTATGCTCATTAACATTAAAACATGTCCAACACATTTTAATCAAAAATCAATCATTTTCCATGCATCAATACTCACAGCAATGGTAGGGATTTTTGTCCAATTCCAATTTCAATCCAATTGAATTTAAATTAACATTCCCAAAGTCTTTCAAACTCATCCAATGAATGAAAAAACAAAAATTACCATTAGATTTGGGCAATAGTAGTATTCGGCCAAGCCTCACCAATTTTGGGAAAATTGTTCCAAATCAATTATCATGAAATTGATCACATCCAACCTCAATTAAACATCATTCAAGCATACTCAATCAAAGAATTTTATCAAATCATGCTCAAATTCAATTTACCCAATTTTAACCCTAAGTTCAAGTTTCATGCTCAACCTCGCTCTGATACCATTGTTGGGTTTCTACGGTCTAACCGGGATCGATTCAAACAATGAAACCATGTGTGAATACAACAAGGAAGTTTCGGAATACTTACAATGATCGGTTGAGCGATGCGACGAATAAAATCCTTGTGCTCCTTCTAGAAGCTCTCAGCAGTGGGATTTTGTTCTCCTCCAAAATTTCGGTCATCACCATGGAAGGATCTACAAGCTCCAAGCTTTGTTTGATGATTCCATGCTCATGAAATTAGTTCCCTATCACCTTAGGATGACTCCTTTGTGTGCTAGCACTCATGATTTTGCAATAAAATCTTCACTTTGCTTCTTATTTGTTCTCGGCAGTAGTAGAAAATGGAGAAGAAGAAGTGTGGTCCAAGACCGTGAGAGAGAGGAAGGAAATGACTCCAAAAAACGTGAGTGATGATGAGAGAAAGTTTGATGAATTAAATTGGTTTGTGTATCTAATACACAATATTGATTTTCCAAAATCAATTAATTGATTTACCAAATTCAAAATTGGTAAATGGCATTAAAGCAAACAAACCACTTATATCAATCATGAATAGTGACATTGTATCAATCACTCAAAGTGATGTGACTTACATCACAAGAATGACTAATGATTTGACGCTTGATGTAACTTGTGGGCCCCACTCGATTCGAAATACGAGCGGCCCGATTCGCTAATTCTGAATTAACAAATTTTCCCTTGCGACGTAATTAAATCAAATTTAATTAAATAATTATGCCTAGCAAAATTACGATTCACGTCGCTTACGAATTAATTCTAAATTAACTCGTTTGCCCGAATTAAAATCCGATTTTAATTCTGCGTCGAAATCCAATTTCGATTAATATATCGAATATATTAATTTACCGATTAATACAAATTAATCGTTCTCTCTCCTTAAATAGTATTTTATCCTAGATAAAATATCTCCGTAATTAATCCCAGATTAATTTTCTCTCTCATCTAATTAATCCCCGATTAATAAAGTGCGAGTCATATGTCATCGGTGAATCTTCGGGAAACGACCCATGAGATCCCCATATATGTTGGCAGCAAATACGGTCGTCGGACTATCCGAACACGTAAGTACCTAGTACTACATTTTTACCAGTTTACAAGACAAGGTTGGCTTCTAGCAAAGCGTCATGCCTACCCAATTCTCCAGAAATATTCTTACCGGAATATGTGATCTATATTAGGCGTAGTATACGTAATATTGCGTATATCGATCCAGTATCGGATGTTACATGCTAGGCCTGGGGCTGGAAATGTGTTTGCCCCGTATGAAGCACATATCGGATCTCTGGTAACTAGTCTCTATATTGGATAAACTTGACCTAGTCATTTTATCCCGATAACTGCAGTACATAAGAGAACAAGTTTCGTATCCTACGTGATCATCATCTCCACTATGACTAGAGTGATACTTCCATCTCGACATCACACCCAATACACTACGATTCTCAATATACCCAGAAGAGGCGTACACAGAACATGTTAAAGCCCTGGACGACCAAAATCAAAGTATATTGATTGTCGCAAGTATTAGCGGTGCAAGTCTTAGGTTAAGACCAAATACACCTACCCTGCTTCAGACTTCCATAGACACATAGTCATACTACCAATGGAATTCTGAGGGGTCTATCCAGAGCGAAGCTGTTTTCCGTACCATCGGTAAAACACAACCTCCTACTACACTTGCATGAGTATCCTATACCCAAATATATGAGAACTATGTCGTTATTCCCTCACAATACGCACAAGTGTAATACTAGTCTATTCTACATTATCGATGTCCAATCTCGATTATACTACGACTAGGGATATTTAATGATTAAACCTTCGTGGATTGATATTGTCTCATATCATCTCAATCCGGACTAATCATATGGACCTTCTATCATTTATAAATCTTGGTTATCTAATCACAAATGATAGAAGAGCAATTTCCTTTGTTACATAGTTAATTTGTACAACAACACCATGATCTGTACAAATAGTGATGCTATGGGCCGTAACTGTCCAACATTACCGTTATGCCTATGATGCTCGACGACCATGACATTGTTGGGCTCGCAGCCCGCAGAGACTTCGGATAAGACCGCGGGGGACTAAACCGGAGAATAAGGGAGTCACCACCTAGTGTGATCTGGGAAAGATTTAAAAAAAAAACTCACCCCTCGCAAGGGAAGACCTCAAATCGTTGGGTTCAGAATGGTCCCTTACTTATGCTAGTATAATAGACAGGTTCACACAATAGTATAGCCAAGTCTTAATGCAATTCATGCATAAAATCGAATAAAAATGAAATAACATACCCAACCAAAATCACAATAACGTAGTTCCAGAAGCACATTAAATTAAGAAATATGAGATGCGATAACAAAAATTATAATAAACAATCAAAAGCAGGAAAATCATAAATAAATAAATAGCAAACGAAAATTGGGGGTTTAATCACGCATATATGAGTATTTCCTGAGTGACAAGTGGAGTTGTATCCCAAGTACAGACCGCACTACCGTCCATTCGGATTTGGCTACGGAATTTACGTCTAGGTTTCCATCCGATATACCGCAAGGGATATTAACATACATAATCATCAATGCAATGTAAATAGACAAAAAAATATACATGAAATAATATAATAATGCATATACGTATAATCATCATCATGAATAAACATAAACAAAATAAAGGCGAAATAATAAAATAACGATAAAAGTGAATAAATAGATAAAAAAAGATAAATAACGAAATGCCAAAGAAAGAAAAAATGTGACCAGAAATTTGGCTGTCTTTGATATTGGACTTCGCATACCCGACTGGACGTATTTCATGTCCAACCATGCATGCAATGTCCGTAACTATAAAAATAAGTGTGGTAAGGGTGCCCTCAGATCCTACCTTTTAAGTTGCTTTCTCATAAGTGCGTTAGGCCATCGCCGGAAAGATCAAAGCTTGGTTTCAAGGCTTGGTTCGATGTTTCTGGTTGCTTGTTACTGTTTTCTAGTCACTGGTTGCTGTTTTCTGGTTGCTATTTTGTTGTTTCTTGGTTTCTGGTTCTGGTCTGCGCTGATGTTTTTGTTGTTCTTGGCTACTGTTTTTGGCTGGTGTTTTTTTAGTTGTTTTTTGCTACTATTTTTGGTTGTTTTTGGCTGCTGTTTTGGTTATTTTTGGCTACTATTTTGGTTGTTTTTTGCTACTGTTTTTGGTTGTTTTTTGGTGGTTCTTGTTGGTGTGTTTTTCGGTGATAGATGTTTTTGGTGGTTTGTTTCAGTTTCTTGTTGTTTTTTTCGATGGTTGGTTGCAGTTTCTTTCTCGGTTTTTGTCTTTTTTCTCGGTGATTGCTTGCTGTTTTTTTTTCAAGTTTTTGTTGTTTTTTCGGTCAAAGAAGAAGAAAGAAGCGCAAGGGTTTCCGTCCAAGGTCCTCTCCAAAAAAGAAGAAAAAAGCTCCATTTTATAATGATTTGAAGGGATCTCCATATAGGGAAACAAATCATGGAAATTTGGGGGATATATTCTCAAATTATTTTGGGAATACAATCTCATAAATTTGGTGATGAGGATATCTCAAATCTTGTTAAATTGGTAAGGATGGGATCCCAAAATCTTATTGAATTGGAATGTGATTTGATGAGAGGATTTGCATGGATTGCATGGGCTTTGGGTGTGCATGGTGGGTCATGGGCCACGTGGATGGGCTGCATGGTGGGTCCGAGGCTAAGGTTTGAAGAATAAACTAACTGAGCGAATCCAAGGCTGGCTAGTGAGTCCGAATCCGATGAGGTGCTAATTTTGGAGGTTTTTCTTCCTTCCGACATTCATTTTTCGCAACTTCCGCAAATTTTCAGGTAGTGCCTCCATACGAGGCTAGTCATCGGGCTTATGTAAAAATGCAGTGTCTACAGTATAATTCATCGAGTTTATCCGTGGTCATTATAATTTATGGGTGGGTGAATTATGGACACGAAATTGGATTTCGTGACGGATATACCTAAATCTAAAGAGTCTCACTAATGAAATATACTCGTAGAGCACTAGGGAAACTTTTATTAATAATGGTGATTATTTATAAATCATTTAATGGTTAAACGAAAGATAAATGCATTAGGGCTGAACCGTCATTTCCTAATTAGTGTGTATTTGTATTTAACATGTGATATTATTAAATACACATTAATTAATTGTCAAATTATGATATTTGACATATATCATTAATATATGTACTTGTGATATTTAAAGTAAATATAATATATATTTAGGATATTTGTATTTGATTAATTAATTAATTAATTAATTATTAAATAATTAAGATAATTAAAATATAAATATCTTATGACATGATAAAGTTGGGTAATGATAAAAAGTGTAGATTTTTGTCTTTATGCTTTAGGAAAATATTGCAAAATTGGATTTGAATTATTTAAATTTGATTTGTCTTGATGTAATTTGTTCCAAATTCGGCCATGACCTAGATATTTAAAGTGTTAATTTTTTCATTTGCTTCAACCTTTTGCAAGCCTCCATAAACATAAACAAAAATAACTTTGAGCGAAAAAGAGAAGAAACCAACAAAGAATTCAAGAAAGTTTGGTTTAAAGTAAGTTTTTCCAACTTTCTATTAGAAGGAAATATTTTCCTTTTGTTCTTGTCTATCACATAGCATGTTCTTAAAATTTTCTACTCTTTCTTCTTTGTGTTTTTGATGGTTGGAAGTTTGATGATGAGTGAATGCATGTATGATATTCAAAGGAAGCTTATAAGATGTTATTATGCAGTCTTATGGTCATTTAATGATCTAGTTGCCATTCTAGAGTTTTTGGGCCATTCCTTGGTGACCTAGAAGTTTTCTAGAGTTATTTCAAAGTGGTGAGACTTATTTGGCGTGATAGAGACTTGATTGAAATATTGGATTTGTTTAATTTGATGTAATTTGTTCCTATTGATGAAATTGTAAAATCAGGGTTTATACCCTTTGAAAATTTGGGAATTTTCATATATATGATATACTATGATGTGTATATGATGCTTGTTTAATTTTGGGTTGATTGGATTTGATCTTAACTTGTTTTGAACAACTTTGGACCAAATTGCACAAAATAGAAACTATGGGGTGCTCTCAGCATTTTGCAAACAATTTGGGGTTTTTATTGCAATATGTAATCTCATGTATTTGACATGGTGGAAATCATTTTAGAACTGATTTAGAATCATTCGAAGTTATATTTGACAATTTGAGGACTAAAATGAACAAAATCCAAAGTATTAGGGGCAAATCAGTAATTACAAAAAAAATTGATTTCTTGGGTAAAATTTCAGATTTTAAGTATTGTGTAATCAAAATAAGTAAGTTTATTTTAACTGTTCAAGAAAATTTTTGAAATCGGAAAATTTTGATTTTCTGCGTTCCGCTGTGTTACCCAGTAATACCCCTTAAAACCCCAACAAAAATGGTATCAGAGCGAGTATGATTCTAGGCCCTTGATATGATTAGCCCTTTAAATCTAATGTTTGATCTTGTATTTGGTTGATACATACATGTTTTAATTTAATTTGATTAAATTTAGTGTGTATAACACTTTACGAAAAATCCC
The DNA here is from genome assembly GCA_019454045.1 of Zanthoxylum bungeanum. NCBI lineage: Eukaryota > Viridiplantae > Streptophyta > Magnoliopsida > Sapindales > Rutaceae > Zanthoxylum > Zanthoxylum bungeanum. The sequence continues at coordinate 67,163 of SKCR01019375.1, read as the reverse complement.
TGATTAATATGGTTTTATGATAATTATGTATTTGATGCATGTTACATAATCCATCTTATCAATACGGTATATGAATATATTTTCTATGACTACATCCGAGAATGTACCAAATCCGTGAGGATGTAGCCGATAGACATTTATTTATACCGGATGTATATATATTACTAGACAATTCAAGTGAAAGGGCAATCCTGAACGTGACAAAGTTGTCAGGGTTACGCAAGTAGCTTGAGTTTATCATTGACGAGTTTAACCTTGGTATGCCTCATTGTGAACATGCCAAATCTGTCACAGCGAGAAACGACCAGGAACGGAAACTAGGAGTCGCTAGTGAGTGTTTGATAAAGAGTTGTCTACCTAATGAATATACGTAGGCGAGAACGTGCTAAAGCTGTGAGCTGAAATATATTCATAGGGTCCACCTTTCACTATTTGTATTTAATTTAATTATTAATTCTTTGTATTCTGTTTGGGAATTACAATACTGCATGATTTAGTGGGATGCACATTTTTAGATAAAAAATCCATGATCTAGTTAATACTTTTGATAATATATGAAACAGTTTAATTCTGCTAACCGTTTTTCGTAATCTATATGATAGATTTGCGATGGCGGCACAGTTGACTAATCCGTTTGCGCGTATGTTGGATACGAACAAACTGAAATGAGCTGAAAACTTTGCTGATTGGGATTTGGATTTAAGGATTATCCTTGAATCTGAAAAGTTAGGATATGTACTTGAGGGTCCGCTGCCACTTGCCGTGTCTGAAGACGCAACACCGAAGGAACTACAAGTTTTCCAATCTTGGAAAGACGATGATTTAAAATTTAAATCATACATTTTAAGTTCACTGGCATCTGAACTCAGTAGGCAATACTATTGCATACCAGATGCGTATAGTATGATGATGCGATTAAGAGAATCATATATGAACCAAGAACAAATTGTTGTTCATAAAGTCGCAATGGAACTGTTCCATGTGTGAATGGACGAGGGGAAAGATGTGATCCCATATGTTCTTCACTTGATCGATTTGATCGAACAACTAGGGCAACATAATCTCTCTCTGAATGATATTCTCGGTAGGAGTGTCATTCTTGGTTTGCTCCCAGTATCTTATCGCCAATTCGTAATGTACTTAAACATGAATGGGATTATCTGTTCCTACCCTGAACTGCATATGATGCTGATCATAGCGGAAGAGGACCTAAGGAATGGAGAACCGACTCGCCCTCCAAAACCTACTTCACTTTATGCTTCTTTACAGGCTAGGCTAAAGGGAAAGAAGAGGAAATCAAAGAAGAATAAGGGTTTCGGTCCTCCACCACAAGGAACGATAGCTAAGCCCAAGAGGGCGTCTGAAGATAAATGAAATTATTGCAGGAAAGTCGGGCACTAGAAAAGGAACTGTCCTGACTATATTGCCCAGGTAATGAGAGATAGAGCATCTACATCATGTATATTTATTTTTCCAGTTATTGATAACTCGCTAGCTTGTGAAGCTCTTACATTGAGCTGGATTTTAGATTCTGCTTGTACTGTTCACATTTGTAATTCATTGCAGATGCTGAAGGAAAATAAGAAGCTAAAGCCTGGAGATATGTAATTGCGTTTTGGGAGTGGAGACTCTCTAGATGCAGTTGCAGTTGGAGCATGCGAGATCCCCTTGTCGAGTGGGAGATTTTTGTTAGATGATTGCTACGTTGTACCAGGATGTGTAGCAAATATTATATCTCTTTTTATATTAGATACAGAAGGTTATCATGTTAATATTAAGAATTGTTCTTTATATTTATATGATAAACGTAATATTCAGATTCTTTGTTGTCCAAATGAGCTTGGTCATTACATATTGCATACTTCTAAAGATATTTTGAATATTAGGATTAATAAGCATAGTTGACCTATAGTTAATAATACTGAACTATGACATATAACACATTGTTCCTAGAACAAATCTCTCTATTTCCTCTCTCCCGCTAGCACAAGTTTTACTTCTACCCGATTACATAACACTTCTAAAGAAACCTCATTTACATTGAGGGGAATAGGTGAGAAGATAAATACACATAGTCAAGAGGTAATAGGCTGGAAACGCAGGTCCAATTAATAAATTCTAAATTTATCACCCATCTAATATCCATCCGATATACATTATTCATACATTGCAACCATGTATTCACACAAGCATGTTATCAATCAATCTAATCCAATTAATTAATCTGAATTTAATGACCATCCAATGTTCAAACAACGATTTGATTTTGCGCGAGTCAAACTCGTTTTGCGAATAAGTACTCAAAGTACGAATTCTTGAATTAAATTAAACTACAACATTAAATCCAATTTAATTTGTATTTAATACTAATTCATATATTTAATTCCAAATTAAATATTTACACTTTTAATGTAGCTTTATGACTTAGACTCCAAATCTAATCGTTACGGGTCTCAAAGCCTGATTAACATCCAATGTCAATTTAATTAAAGTCCAATGGGCTTTTAATTAATTGCTTAAGGCATGGACTTTTGGTCAATATGGGTCAAACCCAAATACCAAAGCCCATTTAAGGAATCACCATTATTTGCCAAGAAACCAATTTTGGCCCATTAGGCCCAATTAAAATTAAAGGTCCATTAAGTCATAATTGGACTTTTATGGAAATGGTTTTGGGCCCAATTGGATCCAACCAATTTAGCCTAAACCTAACTTGGTACAACCAAGCCCATTAAGGCCAATTACAACTTTTCAAGCCCAATTTCCAAAATAGGCCCAATTAATTAAATTACCAAATTCCAAATTTCATACCTTAATTAACCTAAGTGTATTGCCATAATTAATTACCCAAATTAACATTTTCAAAACACAAATTTGTACAAATAATTATGCTCATTTTCATCAACATATGTCCAACATATTTGAATCAAAAATCAAGTCATTTTCCATGCTTAAAGTCTCGACATTTTGGGGTTTTATGTCCAATTATAAATTTAATCCAGTTGAATCTTAAATCAACATTACCCAATTGTTTCAAGTCATCCAATGATCAAAGAAACAAAAAATACCAAGACATTAGGGAAACATGTAGTTTCAGCCAAACCTAACTATTGGGCAAAAATTGATCCAATCAACTTTTCATGAAATTGATCCAATACAACTTCAATACAACATTATTCAAGCATACTCAATCAATTAATTTTATCAAATCATGCTCAAATTCAATTTACCCAATTTTTACCCTAATAAATTTTCATGCTCAAAATGGCTCAAGATACCATTGTTGGTTTCTATTAGGTCCCAATGATCATTTTCAAGCAATAAAACTCATGTGTGAATACTCAAAGAAGTTGCGGAATACTTACAATGATCGATTGAGCGATGCGAGGAACAAAAACTTCAAGCTTTGGCTCCTTGGTGCTTTCGGCATTCTCAGGTTTTTGTGCTCCTCCATTCGGCCATGGATGATCCACCAATCTCCAAGCTTGTGATGTGTATTCCAAGCCCACGGGTGGGTTTCCCTATCACCATCATACGACTCCTAAAGCGTGCTAGTACTCCAGAAATTTTGCCGTCAAATTTCCTATAGCTTCTCCTTGTGTTCACGGCAAAACCAGAATTTTACAGAGCAAAATGGCCCTTAGCCGAGAGAGATGAGAGGAGAAAGAGAGAAATTGAGTGTTGTAAAAGGTGATTTCCAAAATCAAAAATAAATTTGAATGATATACCAAATCCTTGATTTGGTAAAAGTCATTAAAATTTTACACACTTGAGTGTTTTACACTCTTTCACCAAATAACAACTTCCATCACTTTAAAGCAACCAAGTTGACTAGTTGATGTGACGCTTGATATGACTTGTGGACCGCACTTAAATTTGCAATGCTAGTGCGCCCGCAAACACTCCCGGACTCGGGTTCGCTAATTCCAAATTAACAAATTTTCCGTTGCGACGTAATTAAATAATTATGCATAGCAAAATCACAATTCACGCTGCTATCGAATTAATTCTAAATTAACTCGTTCGCCCGAATTAAGATATAATTTTAATTTTGCATCGAAATCCAATTTCGTATAATATATCGAATATATTATTTTATCGATTAATTCCAAATTAATCATTTTCTCTCTTTTAATTAATATTTTATCCTAGATAAAATATCTCCGTAATTAATCCCAGATTAATAAAGTGCGAGTCATACGTCATCGGTGAATCTTCGGGAAGCGACCCATGAGATCCCCGGATATGTTGGCAGTAAATACGGTCGTCGGACTATCCGAACACGTATGTACCTAGTACTACATTTTTACCGATCTACAAGACATGGTTGGCTTCTAGCAAAGCATCATGCCTATCTAATTCTCCAGAAATATTCTTACTGGAATATGTGATCTATATCAGGCATAGTATACGTAGTATTGTGTTTTTCGATCCAGTATCGGATGTCGCGTGCAAGGCATGGGGCTGGAAATGTGTCTGCTCCGTATGAAGCACATATCGGATCTCTGGTGACTAGTCTCTTTAATCGGATAATCATGACCTAGTCATATTATCCCGATGACTGCAGTACATAAGAGAACCAGTTCTGTATCCTACGTGATCATCATCTCCACTATGACTGGAGTGATACTTCCATCTCGACATCACACCCAATACACTACGATTCTCAATATACCCAGAAGAGGCGTACACAGAACCTGTTAAAGCCCTGGATGACCAAAACCAAAGTATATTGATTGTCGTAAGTATTAGAGGTGCAAGTCTCAGGTTAAGACCAAATACACCTACCTTGATTCGGACTTCCATAGACACATAGTCATACTACCAGAGCGAAGCTGTTTTCCGTACCATCGGTAAAACACAACCTCCCACTACACTTGCATGAGTATCCTATACCCAAATATATGAGAACTATGTCGTTATGCTCCCACAATGTGCACAAGTGTAATACTAGTCTATTCTGCATTATCGATGTCCAATCTCGATAATACTACGACTATGGATATTTAATGATTAAACCTTTTATGGATTGTTACTGTCTCATATCTTATCATTTATACATCTTGGTAATCTAATTACAAATGATAGAAGAGCAATTTCCTTTGTCACATAGTTAATTTATACAACAACACCATGATCTGTACAAATAGTGATACTATGGGCCATAACTGTCCAACACCTCAATGTTCTCCTCTTGGAGAAGGCAGACCCGACTACATATAAATAGGCGATATTGGATATCGATTTGGGAAAATGGCAAGAAGCCATTAAATCTGAAATAGATTATATGCATGAAAATCTAGTCTAAGACTTGGTTGAGTTCTTGAAGAAGTTAAACCTATTAGTTATAAATAGGTTCTTAAAAGGAAGCGTGGGCACGATGGAAATGTGGAAACCTTTAAGGTTCGATTAGTAGCAAAAATTTACACTCAACATCCTTTGATTGAGTATGAGGATAATTTTTGTTAGTCGCTATGTTAAAATTCATTAGAATACTCTTAGCCATTGGAGTATATTATGATTATGAGATATATCAGATGGATATGAAATCCGCGTTCCTGAATGGATTCCAAGAAGAGGATATCTATATGGAACAACTAAAAGGTTTCGTATCCAGTGAGATTTCAGACCTGGTTTGTAAGCTCAAGAAATCCATTTATGAACTTAATATGCATTATGAAGCTAGAATCATCATTTTATATGATAACTAGATTATCTGGATTCATCAACAACAAAGAAGAACCGTATGTTTATAAGAAAGTTAGTAGCAGCATATGGTAATATTCCTTGTTTTATATGTAGATGATATCATTATCATTGGGAATGATATATGATTAATGAAAAGTGTAAAAGCCTACCTTTGCAAGAAGATCCGGGTTGGTTGGTCCGGAAAGTCATGGGAGAGGCAGGCTAAGTGAAACTTCTCCAATAAAGATATGGGTGAAAATTCTTATATACTGGGTATAAGGCTCTATCAGGATAGATTAAGGAAGCTTATTGGTTTTCGTAATCCACATACATAGAGAAAATGTTAGAAATGTACAGTTTTACTAACTACAAGGCAACAAATGTACCATTTCAAATCTTTTGAAGAAAATGGCACCGCAGACTTAATGAAAAAGGGTTAGATAGTCTAACTTTCCATATGCTTCTTGTATTGGAAGCATTATGTATGATATGCCATGTACAAGACCCGATATCAATTTCGGAGTTAATATGACTAGCCGATATCAATCTGATCCGGGTAATGAACATTGGGTAGCAGTGAAACATATCCTGACATACCTTAAGGGTACTAAAGATAAGTTTCTAATTTATTGAGAAAATAAGCTACAACTTAATGGTTATATAGATTCAGACTTTCTGGGAGATTCAAATGAAATAAAGTCTACATCCGGATACAGATTTACCCTTAATACACTGTGGTTAATTGGCGATGTTCAAAACAAGGCTATACAACTTATTCCACCACTGATTCAGAATTTATAGCACATTCGGAAGCTGCTAAAGAAGTAGTTCGGATTATAAATTTTATCACAGAACTAGACATTGTGCCTAGAATTATGGACCCGATCCCACATTATTGTGGTAATATGAGAGCCAATGTTATGGCTAATGATCCGAGAGCACATTCCAAATCTAAACATGTGGAAATAAAAAATCAGGTGATTAGAGTATTTATCGAATGTAAAGTGTTGGGATTTTGGGCAAAGGTCGTAGCAGAAGCACTGTTCGGGCGAAATCATAATTTTAAAACTTTTTTAAATTACGTAATGAATTATTCAATATCCAATATGAATAATTCTTTCATACTTTACCTAAAGACATTTATTCGATATCAAATAGTGACATAAATATATATGAAACATCACGAAACTTTTACGAAAATCGTTTTCCGTAAAATGGCATAAAATGCATTTTTGACCGAACCGACTACCTAAAACACATGAGGGCTGCCCAGGTCAGCCCCAATAGTATTTGGGCAGTTCATGGGCTTCCCGAACAGTGACAAATTTATTGTTTGGGCAGCCATCAACCGGTTGGCTCAAAAGTCACCCGGTAACCCCATTTTTTCGCCGTTTTCGCTTATTTCAACTCCGAAACAATTTCCGGAAATTGTTCCAACACCCAAAACACAGGCAATATATTCAAATGACATCATTTTTCATCACAAATAACCCAGTTTTCCAGATCTGATTTTGCAACAAAAATTATCAATTTTTCATGCTTTAATCCAACTTTTTCAAGATTAATCCAATTAATCAAAACACCAATCAAAGTCACCACACATGAAGTACACAAGAAAAATTCTAGGCAATACGAGAGTGATCATAACACTCTTGAATGGTAACATATCATCAAATGATCTATTTGAACAAATATTTCAATAATATCATCCAAATCAACTTCACACATGCACAACACTTTCAAATCCATCTTCCAACACCAAAAGCCCCAATTTTAACAAGTAAATAAAACCCTAGAACTATTCTAGCAACTCAAGAACAAGAAACTAAATTTCCAAACTCAAGAAGATTAAATATTACCTTTTAATCTCCAATTTTCCTAAGCGTTTTCTTGTTTTTCTTCACTTTCTTCCTTCAATCATCAAGAACAATTTGGGAGCTATTTTTAGGAAGATGATTCGGCCATGGTGTTCACTTAATGAAGAAAACAAAATTTTCAAAATAAAAAGAAGATCAAAACCCACTTTAGGGGGTATTTTTATCAATTTCAAAATTTGATCCAATCAAATTACATTAAACTTTATATTAACAAATCATATTTGCACAAGTAAAGTTTAATTAAACTATGCCATGTGTCACCAATAATAATTAAACATTTTTCATAACAATTATGAAAAATTTTATCAATTAATTATTCAATTATTTAACATTTAAATATTTAAATAATTAATTAATATAATTATTATTATAGATGTATTTTATTTACATTAAATAAAACTACATATATTAATGACATGTGTCAAAATCTCATTCGATAATTAATTAATGTGTATCTAATCAAATTATGTATCAAATAAAAATACACAATAATTACGATTGACCAAAAATGCCCTTATGCATGTGTTTTCATTTAACCGTTTAAACGATTCGAATTAATTCATTTAATCTAATGAAGTATTATGAATAATCTGTATTATTCATAACGCATTGCCCAAGTGCTCAAAAAGTACACTTCATATAGTGGGACTCTCTAAGTTTAGGTTTATCCGTAACAAAATGAAATTTCGTGTCCATAATTCACCCACTCATGAATTATGATTACCACGGATAATCTCGCTAAACTATGCAAGTCGAGGTAATTGCATACGTATAATCCCTCTGTCACAAACTATCCATATTATACCTGGGATATAGATAAAAACGTCAAATCATTTCGGTATAATATAGTGGACTTTTCAAATTTATGATCTCTAAATAACACTCGGAACTGATTTATGAAGTTATACCACAACCATGGATTTACTAGATCATAAACACGTGCAGGATGTCTATGCCCTGTACACAGGACTGACAGATTCTATCTTGATACGTAGAGGATATCGGGAGCATCAGTCCACACCCAACGAATAGGCGAAGGTCTGATCTAAATAGATTGATGACGTGACTGCCATCAAAGTGTGGATGATAACTCCTATATCCACAATGGTCTCTCAAGTCGAATGACCACTATGCTCGCTCAACTCGAGAAGATTCCTACTGACGTTGGTGTACCATCTATTAGGAAATCTTTAGAGAGTCGTTCAGTGTTGATCAAATAAACACTTACATGTCTATACGAGTCTCCTGAGACTCATGGTTCATTGGGATAAACAAACGGACCAAGTCACGATATACGATATGTACTCGTCTCAGTAGATTTTACTCACCGACCAGTGTTAGTAAATCTTGACCAGGAACTTTATTTAAGGATATACACCTTATAGTGATGCTTCCATATGTCAATTACAAATTACGTTGTAGCTAGTACTACGTTAAAATCCTAGGGTCTTTGTCTAATATACACGTATCAATAAACCATATTTAGTTTCAATCTAATCATAATTAGATATCTAATCGCAATTAGATCGAATATGTGTATAAAAGACAATAGGTGCTACCACTAAATAAGTAATATTATGGAAAAATAAATTGTTCGTATTTATGAATCGGACATAAATACGATCCAGATTAGCACTCTGAGCACCAACCCTAACATAAAGACATAGTGGCCTTAAAGGTTTAATGACAAGATAATATAGTAGACACACTCAGTAAGTCCCTACCTCCAAATTTATTTAATAAATATGTTGAGGAGATAAAACTTCAGTACCATCCAGATTGACACTAAGCAACTGGGATTTGGTTGGGATTGATACTTGGAGCGTCAATCTGAATAATAAATTAGACATAATATGTTATTATTTATCAATAAAATAATTACATTTTCATTTCAACTCTATTAATGGAAATTATTATGTCATTACTCTTAGAGCATATTAGTTTAATATTAATATATATATTTATATTCTAAGAATGACACCGACTTTATAATAGTCATATAGTAATACTGGTCACCGAGTATGGTCCGTAATTGGGATAGTACTACTATTATAAACTATTCTTTAAATATAAATTTCTAGTCGTTGATTTTAGAATACGGTCGGATTTCTATAACCTATAAGACTAGCAATTATCATATATTGGAATTGGAGTTCCATTGGTATAACCAAATGGACCATCAGTATGGGAAGCTCGTATAGACATGTGGGTGTTGGAGCAGATACTGAATAACTCATAGGTAATTCTTAACAGTTGGAAGTACACACCATTATCAATAGGATTCTCCTCGAGTTGAGTAGCATATGTGATCCTTTGACTATAAGATATCATTGATTTTCAGTGTGATCCTCCACACTTTGATGCCAAGCATTGATATTCTATGTGATCTTCCATAATTTGATGCCATGTATGTCAAAGACCTTCCATAGTCTGACCACTAGATGTTCATTTGGTGTGGACCGATGCACTCGTTAATCATGTATGTATCAATATTTGATCCATCGGCTCGTATATGTACTATAAGAGGTTAGTGTATCCATGTTATGAGTCAAGTTTTTTAAGACTTTGACAAAGCCAATCACCTAGGGTTGATCACATAAATATATATCAGAAATGGTGTTGTGATAGTTGTAAAGATTCGTGGACATGTCAACAATATGAGATGTGCGTCTTGGAAACTTGACGTTGTAATTTATGTTTCTTAAGCACAACTCGGATCGCCTATGACGGAGGGAATGTTAAACATATGTGATGACTACGACTTTGTAAAAAAGTCATTCATGTTCTTCGCAATTATGAAGGTGGCCGAATTACATATAAATGTGCTAGGCTTTTATGAAGAACGTGTATGGACTTAAAGAGTCCCAAAATATAAAATGTACTCATTGAGCAATCGTGTACTATAGGAGCAAAGCGGGATTTCCTGTTGAAAAGTCTAATCCATGTCCCAAGATCAAAAGCACAAGCAAAATATATATAAAAGAATGAACTATATTGAAGTAATGGCGGAATCAATACTCACAAAAACGGAATGTGGATGCGTTTGATGAAACAAAACTTGCTCCTTTGTGCAGTGAAGGATTCGGCCAAGCAGAAAAGAGAAGCTCCAAGCTAATTTGATCCTTCCAAGCTCTAAGATGAGTTTCCCATAACACCTTGTATGATCCCTTGATGTTGCTAGCCAAAGTTTGTGCATTAGAGTTCCAAACTTGTACACTTTCTTCTTGTCTTGCCACAAAACAATGAAGAATGGAGAGCCAAAACAATCCCACTGTTTCTGTAATTTGAGAGAGAAAGAAGATATGATTTTTGTCTCAAAAATCAATTTATATTTATGTCATAATAATTATTAAATAATAATATACTTATGACACAACCATGCAAAGGCTTAGAGTGTCTAACACTCAATTTCCATGCATTACCCTTGAGTGCTTTGTACACTATCTTCATGCAATACATCAACAATTAAATAATGCAAATAATGACATGTGTCATGTGGGCCCTACACGTTTCCAAATGAAAGTGGGCCCATGTGCACTCACGCGTTCAGGTCCGATATTTCCGAAATATCGAACTTACGTCGCGACGTTAATTAAATCGAATTTAAATAAATAATTGCGCCTAGCGAAATTATTATTTACGTCGCTAACGAATTAATTCTAAATTAACTCGTTTGCCCGAATTAAAATCTAATTTTAATTTCGCGTCGAAATCGAATTCCGATTATTATATCGAATAAAATAATTTTACGATTAATTCTAAATTAATCGTTCTCTCTCTTTATATAGTACTTTATCCAAGATAAAGTCTCTCCGTAATTAATCCAAGATTAATCGAGTTTGAATCATACGTCATTGGTGAATCTTCGGGAAGCGACCCAAGAGACCTCTAGATATGTTGGCAGTAAATCCGGTTGTCGAACTATTCGAACACGTACGTACCAAGTACTACGTTTTTACCGATTTACAAGACAAGGTTAGCTTCTAGCAAAACGCCATGCCTACCCAATTCTCTAGAAATATTCTTACTGGAATATTAGATCTATAACAGGCGTAGTATACCGTAATATAGTGTATATCGAACCAGTATCTGATGATCACATGTAAGGCCTGGGGCTGGAGATGTGTCTGCCCCGTACGATACACATATCGGACATCAAGCAACCAGTCTCTTTGAATCGGATAATCCTGACCTAGTCATATTATCCCGATGGTTGCAACCATTATAGAGTACTAGTTTTGTATCCCTCGCGATCATCATCTCCATATGTCTGAAGTGATACTTCCATCTTGACATCACACCCAGTACACTACGATTCTCGATAAACCCAGAAGAGGTATACACAGAACCCGTTAAAGCCCTGGACCACCAAAACTAAATTTTACCGATTGTCGTAAGTACTAGCGATGCAAATCTCAGGTTAGATCATATGCACCTACCCTGAAGCGGACTCCCATAGACACGCATACATACTACCAATGGGACTCCGCGGGGTCTATCCAGAGCGAAGCTGTTTTCCGTACCATCGGTAAAACACAACCTCCTACCGCACTTGCATAAGTATCCAATACTTAAATATATGAGAACTATGCCGTTGTGCCCTCACAACATGCACAAGTGCAGTACTAGTCTATTCCGCATTATCGATGTCCAATCTCGATAATACTACGACTAGGGATATTTAATGATTAAACCTTTACGGATTGATACCGTCTCATATCATCACAATCCGGAACTATCATAGATAGGGACTTTTACCATTTATATATCAAAGTAAATAAATTACAAAACGGTAAAAGGCAATTTCATTACTACATAGTTAATTTTGTACAATAATACAATATCATTTACAAAATAGTGACGCTATGGGTCATTACTGTCTAACAATCTCCCACTTGGCCTATAGCCAGTCACTCAAGCATCTATAACCTGAACTATGTACATGTCGCTCAAACTTTTCCCAAGGAATAGCCTTCGTCAGCGGATCTGCAATATTCCTCTGATGCGATCTTCTCGATCTTCACATCGCCACGATGTATGATCTCTCGAATCAGATGGAATCGTCGAAGAACATGTTTGGATCGTTGATGAGACCTTGGTTCCTTAGCCTGTGCTATAGCCCCGCTATTGTCACAATACAATGGAACGGGCTCAGCTGCTAACGGAACTACTCCTAATCCAATTAGGAATTTACGGATCCAAACTGCCTCTTTTGCTGCTTCAGCTGCTGCAATGTACTCCGCTTCAGTCGTTGAATCGGCAACAGTATCTTGCTTGGAAGATTTCCAGCTCACTGCTCCGTTATTCAAGCAAAATATGTACCCGGTTTGCGACTTGAAGTCGTCTCTGTCGGTTTGGAAACTTACATCGGTATACCCAGATACCTCAAGTTCTCCATCTCCATAGATTAAGAAAACATCCTTAGTTCTTTTAAGATACCTAAGGATATTCTTAACCGCCATCCAGTGATCCTGTCCTGGATCGGCCTGATATCGACTGCACATGCTCAAAGCATAGGACACATCAGGTCGTGTACATATCATGGCATACATGATCGATCCGACTGCCGAGGAGAACGGAGTTCGACTCATGTTGTCTCTCTCATCTTGTGTTTTAGGACACATGTCCCTAGATAGAAAGACGCCATGTGATGTTGGCAACAGTCCCTTCTTGGACTGATCCATGTTGAATCTCTTCAACACTTTATCAATATATGTACTCTGGAGAGTCCAAGTAGCCTTCTAGATCTATCCCGGTAGATCTTTATTCCTAGAATAAAAGCTGCTTCTCCCAGATCTTTCATGGAGAATTTCAATGAAAGCCAAGCTTTCACCGACGTTAACATGGGAATGTCATTGCCTATAAGCAATACATCGTCGACATAAAGGACAATAAAAGTCAGTGCACTCCCACTAACCTTCTTATATACACAAGGATCATCTACGTTTTGAATGAAATCATATTCTTTTATGACCTCATCAAAACGTTGGTTCCATGACCTCGATGCTTGCTTCAGTCCATAAATGGACCGATTTAACTTACAAACCTTGTTTGCAAGTCTTGGTGCGATAAAACCGTCAGGTTGTTGCATAAAAACATCCCCAAAAGGTTTCCGTTAAGGAAAGGGGTTTTAACGTCCATCTGCCATATTTCGTAATCGTAATATGCAGCTATTGCAAGCATTATCCGAATGGATTTAATCATGGCAACGGGTGAGAAAGTTTCGTCATAATCAACTCCAAGTTGTTGACGATACCCCTTCGCTACGAGCCTAGCTTTGTACGTTTGTACGTTGCCATCCATGTCTGTCTTCTTCTTGAAGACCCATTTGCATCCAATAGGCTTTACGCCTTCTGGTGCATCAACCAGTGTCCAAACTTGGTTGGTATACATGGAATCCATTTCGGCCTTCATGGCCTCTCTGCCATAAAGTGGATTCGATACCTTGTATCGCTTCCTCATACGTAGCCGGTTCAGTATCCTCAATAAGATTAATGTCTACATGAGGTGAGATCAGGAATCCATACCTCTCAGGTATTACCCTGACTTTCTCCGACCTACGCAGTCCTTGTGTAATTGAAGATTGTGGTTCAGTCTCATCCTGGATGGACTGTTCATGTTCCGTTCTCGATTCATTGCCAGGAACAGTATCACTACGACTTTCATCGAGTTCTACTTTCCTCCCACTAAACACTGTATTTAGGAATTCCTTCTCAAGGAAAAACCGCATGTAGAGCAACAATACTTTTTGTCTTTGTTCTCTTTGAGTTATAGAAGTAATATCCTTTGGTTTCCTTAGGATATCCAACAAATAGGCATTTATCTGATTTGGGTTCAAGTTTGGTACCTTCCAAACGTTTGACGTATGCCCAGCAACCCCAAATCTTCAGGAATGAGAAACCTGGTTTCTTTCCTGTCCATATCTCATACGGAGTCTGTTCAACAGACTTTGACGGAACCCTATTCAAAATAAGAATTGCACTTTCTAATGCATGTCCCCAGAAGGATATAGGCAGCTCAGTGCGACTCATCATCGACCTTACCATGTCAAGCAAGGTACGGTTTCTCCGTTCAGACACACCATTTAATTGTGGTGTTCTAGGAGGAGTCCATTGTGAAAGAATACCATATTCTTTCAAGTAATCTTGAAACTCATTACTTAAGTATTCGCCACCACGGTCCGACCGTAATGTTTTAATACTCTTGCCTGTTTGTTTTTCAACTTCGTGTCGAAACTCTTTGAATTTCTCAAAAGTTTCCGACTTGTGCATCATTAGATACACATAACCATAACGTGATGCATCATCCGTAAAGGTTACGAAGTATCGATATCCACCTCTAGCCTGGCTAGACATGGGCCCACAACGTCACTATGAACGAGGGCTAACAGTTCAGTGGCGCGTTCACCTTTACCACTAAAAGGTGATTTAGGCATTTTGCCTAATAAACAGGATTCGCAGACGTCATATGAATTTGGATCAAATCCGTCCAAGTACCCACTCTTCGAAAGTGTGGATATGCGAGTCTTGTTTATGTGTCCCAGACGACAATGCCACAAATAAGTTTCTTCTTGTGGATTACTCATTTTGAGCCTTTTGTTTGTTATTTTACATTTTGGAGATTTATTTATATTCAAAATATAAAGACCATTATTTGCATCAGCACTGCAAATTTCTGCATCATTCATATATAAATAACACCTGGTGTTTTTAATACAAAAGTGTACCCATACTGGGTTAACAAAGATACAAATAATAATTCCTAGTTAAACTAGGAACAAAATAACAGTCATTTAGTTTAAGTACATGCCCCGAGGGCCCAGGCATTCCAAAACAAAAGTGCCTACGGCCAAAACAGCAACAGAAGTTCCATTTCCAACTCGTAGATCTACCTCCCCCGAAGCCAGTCTCCTGCATCACATGCAGATCCTGCACATCAGTACAAATATGAGAACCACAGCCAGAATCAAAAATCCAATTTTTATTAAGACTAGAAGTAGTCATATTTATCTCAATAACAAACATACCTGACGCCGGAGCCTTGCCCGCCTGTATGTCCTCCTTATGTCCCTTGTTCATGCGGCAGTCACGCTTCCAGTGACCTCTCTTGCCGCATTTCAGGCAAACATCTTGAGACTTGTCCCTTGGCTTCCCAGAAGCCTTTGTTGACTTGGCCTTGCCTTTGTTCTTATGCTTTTTCTTCTTAACACCCCCAGTTGCCTTGAGCCCAGCTTTCGGCATTTGAGATGTTGTTGCAAAGTGCGCCTCGCGCTTGTTTCCTTTCAGAAGTTCTTTCTCTGACTCCTTGAGAATCGACAATAACTCTCCAAGAGTGTCATCCGAATTCATCAGTTTGTAGTTGATGACAATCTGTTTCCAAGTATCGGGTAGTGACTGTAGAAGTACATCTATAGCCAGCTCAGACTCCAAGACTATACCCATATTAGCCAGTTCATCAATATCGGCTATCATTTGAGTCCCATGGACCTCAACAGAACTACCATCAGTCATACGGGAGCGAAATATTTTCTTCACTAACTCGTACCTCGCCATCCGCTTATTAGTGCGGTGAAGATCTTGCAATCTTGCCATCATATTATAAGGATCCAAGTCCCTATTTTGGCGACGAAAGTGTTGAGTCATTGAAGCAAGCATGATCGACTGAGCCGTGTCACAATCATCACTGTGAGTTTTCCATAACTCCAGCTCAAGTGGCTCAGTGGGCTTAGGCCCGAGAGGTCTTTGTATCGTATACAGTATCTTTCCGCCCCAAGGACTATCCTTAGGTTCATTTCCCAATCAGCGAAGTTTGTCCCCTTAAAGACATTGTCACCCATGATGATGTCTCGGACATTTACCTTGCTTGCCATCTTAACTACGATAGTCCAACTATCTAGTTAACGATAAAAATGGGTACAGTCAAAAAACGTTACAAGAAAAATAACATTTTATTAGTCCAACTAATGTTAAAAAATTGACGAAATAAATTTTGTAAGCGCGTAAAGCTAAGTATCTGAATGAAATTGCAAACTCAATACTAGCCTCCCACTATTTTCTACAAGTCTCTAACCCTCTGTTGAGTACTCGGGAAATCCAATTTCCTAGTGGGCTAGGATCCCGTTAAATAACACACAACCTTGACTTTGGCCAACAAGTTGTATGATATTTAACTAGGTAGATCTCGAAGATCAATTGGATCCCATCCAATTCCTAGATCCGGTAGGTGGACATCCAAGTCCGAAACATATATATCTAATACATACGTCAATGTATCCAATACATTTTCCTAACCATTTCCTCTGAATCAACTAAGCCTTGGCTTTGGCACAACAAACCTAATGATTCCAGTTAAGCGGGACCCATTGACAAGGAAAGTTTCGTAATCAATGTCGATGGACAAGAAGTGATCTTGACTTTGGCCAACAAATCACAACTTGGACAGGACACCGATGTGGAACAAAACTCTCATGATTCAAACACATCCTCAATTGACAAAGGTCTTGACTTTGGCCAACAAACCAATGCCAATTTCGGATCTTGAGAAAGAATCATTCAACGGAAGGAAAATCGCTTCTTAAATTGTTTGAGGGATTTTTCGCGTAATTGGCAACCAATTAATTTATCTCTTGTTAGGTCTCATCATCATACACCCTTAAGCATGCTTCTAAAACATCATAAAGCGCGTTAAAGTAAAGTAATAGTGATATGCGGATGGATATATAAACAACTTGTTCCTAGAACAAATCACTCCCTTTCCTCTCCCCGCTAGTACTATTCTACTTCTACCCAATTACATAATACAATAAGAGAAACCTCATTTACATTGAGGGGAATTAGGTGAGAAGAGAATACAAAGAGATAAAGAGATAAGGCTGGACACGCAGGTCCAATTTATAAATTCCAAATTTACAATAATTTCTAAAATTACCCTTCCCTTCTAATATCCATCCGATATACACTATTCATACAACACATCCACATTCATTCATTCATTCAAGGCATGTTATACAACCAATCAAATCCATTAATTAGTCTTTAATTAGGTGACAATACAATGTTCAAACAATTGATTGCATTTGCGCGAGTCCAACTCGTTTTGAGAATAAATACATATGGTATGAATTCACGAATTATATCGAACTACTCGTTAAATCCAATTTAAGTCGTATTCAATACTAATCCTATTATTAATTCTAAATTAAATATTTACACTTTTATTGTGCTTTTATAACTTAGATTCCAAATCTAGTTCTATTGGGTCTCAAAGCCCAATTAACATCTAATGTCCGTTTAATTAAAGTCTGATGGGCTTTCTATTGATTTCATTAGGCTTGGGCCTTGGTCAATGTGGGTCAAACCCAATTTCCAAGCCCAATAAGGAATCACCCTCATTTGCCATAAAATCAATATCAAGCCCATAAGGCCCAATTAAACATAAAAGCCCATTTATTACATTTGGACTTAAATGGTGTGATTTAGGCCCATTTTGGATCCAATCCAAATGGTCCAAATCTACTTGGCCCAACCAAGCCCATTTATGACCAAATATAATAGTTTTAGGCCCAATTCCAATTTAAGCCCAATTAACCAAATTTTAAAATTCCAAATTTTATAACTTAATTAATTAAAGTGTATTTTCATGATTAATCCTTTAAATCAATATTCCCAAAATATCAAATTAATCTATTAATCATATTTTTATCTTAAATACATGTCCAACATTATTTAATCAAAAAATCAAGTCCCTAATCTTCATCAAGCATTCGGCCAAGGTGATTAAAATGGTTCCGATTTCGTTTTCAATCCAATCGAGTTACAAATCATCATCTCCATATTATTTCAAGTCATCCAATGTCTTAAAATTAAAAAATCATCTAGTCCACATGCTTGCATGTATTCGGCCAAGCCTCATTTGGGTTGGAAAAATTAATCCAATTTATTTTCCATGAAATTGATGATGTATAATCTATTTAACATACATCTAAGCATATTTAATCAAGCAAACTCATCAAATCATGCTTCAAACAATTTTCCCCAAATAACATCCTAATATATTTGCATGCTTTTTAAGCTCAATGATACCATTGTTGAAAAGTCTAATCCATGTCCCAAGATCAAAAGCACAAGCAAAATATATATAAAAGAATGAACTATATTGAAGTATGGCGGAATCAATACTCACAAAAACGGAATGTGGATGCGTTTGATGAAACAAAACTTGCTCCTTTGTGCAGTGAAGGATTCGGCCAAGCAGAAAAGAGAAGCTCCAAGCTATATTTGATCCTTCCAAGCTCTAAGATGAGTTTCCCATAACACCTTGTATGATCCCTTGATGTTGCTAGCCAAAGTTGTGCATTAGAGTTCCAAACTTGTACACTTTCTTCTTGTCTTGCCACAAAACAAATGAAGAATTGGAGAGCCAAAACAATGCCCACTGTTTC
Source organism: Zanthoxylum bungeanum (assembly GCA_019454045.1). Classification (NCBI taxonomy): domain Eukaryota; kingdom Viridiplantae; phylum Streptophyta; class Magnoliopsida; order Sapindales; family Rutaceae; genus Zanthoxylum; species Zanthoxylum bungeanum. The sequence continues at coordinate 48,158 of SKCR01019375.1, read as the reverse complement.
TGTAATTTGAGAGAGGAAGAAGATATGATTTTTGTCTCAAAAATCAATTTATATTTATGTCATAATAATTATTAAATAATAATATACTTATGACACAAACCATGCAAAGGCTTAGAGTGTCTAACACTCAATTTCCATGCATTACCCTTGAGTGCTTTGTACACTATCTTCATGCAATACATCAACAATTAAATAATGCAAATAATGACATGTGTCATGTGGGCCCTACACGTTTCCAAATGAAAGTGGGCCCATGTGCACTCACGCTTTCGGGTCCGATATTTCCGAAATATCGAACTTACGTCGCGACGTTAATAAATCGAATTTAAATAAATAATGCGCGCCTAGCGAAATTATTATTTACGTCGCTAACGAATTATTCTAAATTAACTCGTTTGCCCGAATTAAAATCTAATTTTAATTTCGCGTCGAAATCGAATTCCGATTATTATATCGAATATAATAATTTTACGATTAATTCTAAATTAATCGTTCTCTCTCTTTATATAGTACTTTATCCAAGATAAAGTCTCTCCGTAATTAATCCAAGATTAATCGAGTTTGAATCATACGTCATTGGTGAATCTTCGGGAAGCGACCCAAGAGACCTCTAGATATGTTGGCAGTAAATCCGGTTGTCGAACTATTCGAACACGTACGTACCAAGTACTACGTTTTTACCGATTTACAAGACAAGGTTAGCTTCTAGCAAAACGCCATGCCTACCCAATTCTCTAGAAATATTCTTACTGGAATATTAGATCTATAACAGGCGTAGTATACCGTAGTATAGTGTATATCGAACCAGTATCTGATGATCACATGTAAGGCCTGGGGCTGGAGATGTGTCTGCCCCGTACGATACACATATCGGACATCAAGCAACCAGTCTCTTTGAATCGGATAATCCTGACCTAGTCATATTATCCCGATGGTTGCAACCATTATAGAGTACTAGTTCTGTATCCCTCGCGATCATCATCTCCATATGTCTGAAGTGATACTTCCATCTTGACATCACACCCAGTACACTACGATTCTCGATAAACCCAGAAGAGGTATACACAAAACCCGTTAAAGCCCTGGACCACCAAAACTAAATTTTACCGATTGTCGTAAGTATTAGCGATGCAAATCTCAGGTTAAGATCATATGCACCTACCCTGAAGCGGACTCCCATAGACACGCAGACATACTACCAATGGGACTCTGCGGGGGTCTATCCAGAGCGAAGCTGTTTTCCGTACCATCGGTAAAACACAACCTCCTACCGCACTTGCATAAGTATCCAATACTTAAATATATGAGAACTATGCTGTTGTGCCCTCACAACATGCACAAGTGCAGTACTAGTCTATTCCGCATTATCGATGTCCAATCTCGATAATACTACGACTAGGGATATTTAATGATTAAACCTTTACGGATTGATACCGTCTCATATCATCACAATCCGGAACTAATCATAGGGACTTTTACCATTTATATATCAAAGTAAATAAATTACAAAACGGTAAAAGGCAATTTCATTACTACATAGTTAATTTTGTACAATAATACAATATCATTTACAAAATAGTGACGCTATGGGTCATTACTGTCTAACATTTCCCACTATGCCTATAATGTCGGCGATGCTAAGGAAACGATAATTGGGGAAGTACATGAATGACTATATACCATATGATGCCTGATGTAGCCTATATATGGACATAGTTAATTTATGACTAGTGTATGTCCAGTCGGAAATGCAGTACGTTCAGCCATAGATACTTTGTGAAAACATTAAATGAATAATTAAGTTATAAGGACCCTCAGGTCTTACCTTAGGTGTATCTCAGCTCCGAGTACACGTTTGACTGTCTTGGTTGATTGTTGGCTTTATTTACTAGAGATAGATTTAAGATGTTTTTGGGTCTTTATTTTTCTGTTGGGGAAGTGTGTTTTACTATATATATATATTGCAGAGGATCGATTCAGCAGCTTTAGAATTCGAATCAAGACAAAAAAGTTCCTATTGGTTTGTGTAAAGCCTGTCTTTTATAGTTGAGGTTAAGGAAACAATCTATTTTAAAAAGGAATTTGTTAATTATGGAAGGTGATACTAAGGAAACGATAATTGGGGAAGTGCTTAAAAAGTTTAATAATATGATTTTATGAAAGTTCGCTAAGAGAGAAATAGATCGAGTCATTCTATAAAATTGAAAACGCGACGCATATTCGACTAGGTGTGGAGGTATATCTGGCTAGAGATGATGGTCATGTCCGGTCGGGCTTAGTATTTATATCCATCCAGATGTAGACAGTTTCTCTCCAGTATTTAAACCTTACAAACTTCATTAACTCTCATACAATGCCCCTACAAGAGACTCATCATCGGGCCAAGAAAATGCAATGTCTATAGCCATCCCTACTTTGGTAAGCTTATGTAGTCTATGACAGTGACATGAATATCAAAGTCATGCATGCATTTCCACATACTTGGCTCTTCTGGTGTTCCTGGATTTACTTACTTTTGTCACGTAGGCCCTCGAGCCCTTTGATGCCTCATACGGTGTTGAGATGCTTCGATCAAGCTAAACTTAATTCCCAGCTCCTATAGGTAAGGGATCCTCGAGTCTTCCAATGCTTCGATCAGTGTTTATGCTTTGATCTCGCCAGACTTCATTCTAAACTCCAATAGTTGTAGACTCGTAGGCCAGTGATACTTCAATTAATGTTGAGATGTTTCGATCTTGCCAGGCTTTATTCCTATCTCCAATAGGTAAGGGACCTTCGAGTGCTCCAATGCTTTGATCTCGCCAGGTAATTCCCAACTCCAATAGTTGAAAGACCCATAGGTTGCTGATACTTTGATCAGTGTTGAGATGCTTCGATCTCACCAGGTTTCATTCCCAACTCCAATAGTTGATAGACTCGCAGGTTGTTCATACTTTGATCAGTGTTGAGATGTTTTGATCTCGCCAGGCTTCATTCCCAGTTCCAATAGTTGATAGACCCGCAGGCGGGCGATGCCTCGATTAATATTGAGATAATTATAAACTCGTCGGTCTTTGATATTGTCTGGTCTCTACCATAATTCCGAGTGTTTTTAGAAAAATCCCTTGTGTCCCATGCTGGCTCGTCTAGAGTGATTTACACTTTTTCTCGGCATCAATACCCATTCTTTGGGTAAGCTTTGCCCACATTGTCTTCTTTTCAAGGCCGATTTTGCTCCCAAAATTTTGATTTGCCAAAGTTTACCACTTATATCAGACCCTATGTATCACATATCGGGGTGGATATTATTGAGTACATATTCGGTCGGATATGGGTCGAGATTATAAAATGCTAGGTTTTCTTCTCATTCATCATTGATATATGCATTTTGCAAAAGCCATATTCATTTATAAAACCTCATAAATCTTTTATCTCTATAATTGTTAGTGGGTTTCTTAGGTCTTCTAACTCCAGACTATTGCTTGGCGGACCTTCATCTTCAATTTATTTCAGGTTTGGACCTAGTCTCAGGTCGGCAATGTCTGTTCGACCGTAAATTTACTGACGCCATGCCAATGATGCTTGCTCTATGGGATCATGATTATTCTTATATGCAACCAGTAAGTTCCCTCTTTATCATTTCTTCTTTTTCATTTCGTATTTTCGAGTTTCGAATTATCAATTTATATCCGGTCAGATGTTCTGCATATCCCAGCCCCATATTGTATATCCGACTAGTGATAAATATATATATCCGTGTCGACGTCTATGTATTTCTATTAGTGCCACAACATATCCGACTAGACTTTTAGACCTTAATTTTCGTCTATAACCTAGTCTATGTGTAATCTAGGTCTTAGAAAATTCTAGTTTACCAAAATTGTGCCTGCAATACATATCCAGCCTGTTATACTTTATATATTCCGCCATACACCTTTTATATCCGGTTTATCTCACGGAATTACAGATCTGCATCCGTGCCAAGTCCATAGGTTCTGTATTATTATTGCCATGTTATTTTATGCTCATTTACTAATTCGACGTTTGTCTTTTTGCAGCTTGATGCTTATTATTTGAAGGTTATCAGTAATCCCGTTAGTGTTCGCAAATGGTACGAGAATCTCTCTCCATATGTCTAGGCTCGGATAGATATCACAGGATTCACACTTTTCATCCGTTGTATTTCGGCTCCCTCCCAGAAACATGATGCTTATAGAAACATGAACCATCCTTGGGAAGAAGCAGAAAGTGAAGTAGGTCTAGGAGGGCGAGTCGGTAATCCCTTCCTAAGGTCTTCCTCTGCCGTGAGGAGCATCCTATGCAGCTCATGGTAGGTACAGACAGTCCCATGCATATTGAAATACATCAGAAACTGGCGGAATGAAACTGGTAGTGAACCAAGAATGACACTCCTACCGAGAATGTCATTTAGGATGAGATTATGTTGCCTCAACTGATCGATCAAATCGATCATCCGAAGAACATGCGGGCTGACACTCTGTCCCTCATCCAGGCGTGCATGGAACAATTCCATGGATACCTTGTGAACAATCACTTGTTCTTGGTTCTCAAACGATTGTCTTAATCGCGTCATCATACTATAGGAATCTGACATTCCATAGTACTGTTGCTTGAGCTTCGGAGACAGCGAACTGAGGATGTATGATTTAACCCTTAAATCATCATCCTTCCAAGTTTCAAAAACTCGGCGTTCCTCCTCCGTAGCATCCTCACCCACAGCAAGGGGCAACGGACCCTCAAGAACATAACCCAGCTTCTCGGAATCGAGGACAATCCTCAAATCCAGTTCCCAGTCGGCGAAGTTCTCAGCACCTTTTAGTTTGTTCGCATCAAGCATACGCGCAAATTGATTTGTGGATTGTACCGCCATCGCAAATCTATCATATAGATTACGAAACACGGTTAGCAGAAATAAAGCAGTTTCATATAATATAAAAAAAAACATAAACTAGATCATGGATTTTTAATCTAATATGCCCCTCCCATTAAATCATGCAATACTGTAATCCCTAAACAGAATACACATATTTAATAATAAAATTAAATACTAATAGTGAAAGGTGGACCCCGTGAAAATATTTCAGCTCACAGCAGAGGCACGGTCTCGCATACGTATATTCATCATGTAGACAACTCATTTGTCAATCACTCAATAGTGACTCCTAAATATTCGGTCCTGGTCGTTTCTCGTTGTCGCTGCGAAGGCAGGCCCACAAGGAGACGTACCAAGGTTAAACTCGTCAATGATAAATTCAAGTTACTTACGTAATCCTGACAGCTAGGGCACGTTCAGAATTCCGCTTTTACTTGAATTTACCTAGTATCTGATATACATCCGGTATAAATAAATCTTTATCGGCTACACCCTCACAGCAGAGGCACGGTCTCGGATGTAGTCACAAAGAAGTATTCATAAACCGTATTGACAAGAAGGACCATATAACATGCATCAAATACATAATTACATTAAAACCTTATTATTAGGGATTTTCCGCTAAGTGTCATACACCCTAAATCTAACCAGTTTAGATCCTAATAAGCATGCATAAATCAAGAAAACATGATTAAACATTGATTCAATGTAGGCTAAGCATTTTAAGTGGCCTAGAATCAGACTCGCTCTGATACCATTTTGAAGGGGTTTTTAGGGGTAAATCCGGTAACGCAGCGGAAACGGTGAAAATCATATTTTCAAATTTCAAAAATTTTTCTCGGATTAATTAAATAAACATATTTATTTAATTTTCCAATAATTAAATTATGAAATAAAATTCAAATAAATCATATTTAAGTGAATTTACCAAATTACCCTTCTTAAGGAATTTTGTCCAGTTTAGTCCGAAATTGATCTAATCAATTTTGAATGATTCTAAATCATTTCTAAGATGAACTTAGCATGTTCAAAACAGCAAAATACCATAAGCAACATAAATCCCCAATTTGAGTCCAATGGCCGAATGCCTCCATTTGATGGCCATTTGTGTACTTTGTTATTTCATGCTTCAAAACACATCAAGATGTAATCCAATCAACATGAAACTTTATATGCATCATATACACATCCAAATACAGAACATATCCGAAAATCCCCAAATTTGGAATTGGTCATGAACCCTAATTTTTCAATTTCATCAAATTGGACAAATTAGACCATATCGGTTAAATCAATTGTTTCAATCATCATTCTTCCATCCAATACAAGTCTCAACACAATGAAACAACTCAAGATCAGATCTAGGTCATTTAAGAGTGGTTCAACAACTCTAGATTAGCAACATGGTTTCCAAAAACCTTAAAAGAAAGCTTATAACTACAATAGCCACAACCTTCCTTCATTGCACATGCTTCACACTTTACCAAAACTTCCATCAACAAAAACCACAAGAAATAAAGAAAGAAATAACCTGAGAACATCATATGATAAAGCCTAGATCCTAAGGAACAATTTCCTTTCTAATAGCAAGTTGGAAAAACTTACTAAAAATCAAGCTTTCTTTGATTTTTTCTTTCTTTCTCAAGCTTTCCTTCAATTTCTTCAATGGAGTTTTCTTTGCAAAATGACTTAGGTTATGAAATTTGTGAAATGAAAATCAATTTATACTTCAAACAATTTGCCTTGGCCGAAATGGCTTAAAGGAAAAGTAAGAAAATAATTTCATTTCAATTTCAAGTTAATTTGTAAAATAAATATCTAAAACTAGTTTATAAATATTTATTAAAGTCAACAATTGCAACTAAGATTAAAAATAATATATCTAAATCATAAAATATTTATATTTCAATTAATTTAATCATTTAACAATTAAATAATTAATTAATTAATTAAATACAAATATATATTAAATATATGTATTATATTTACATTAAATATTAAATACATATATACATTTAGTATATTAGTCAAATAACTCATTTTGACTATTAATTAATGTGTATTTAAATTAATCAAGTATTAAATATAAATACACAATAATTAAGGAAATGACTATTAGGTCCTTAAGCATGTACTTTGCGTTTAAGCTTTAAACGACTTTTATAAATAATCAATATTATTTATTATTGTTGCTCTAGTGCTCTACGAGTTTGTTTCATTATTGAGACTCTCTAGATTCAGGTATATCCGTCACAAAATCCAATTTCGTGTCCATAATCTATCCACCCGTAGATTATGACGATCACGGATAATCTCGCTGAATCATACAGGTCGAGGTCAATGCAAATGTATAATTCCTCCGTCACAGGTATCCGGATATATATTCCAGAGATATAGATGTAAACGTCAAATCTCTATGGGGATTATCCAGTCGACTATTCTATTAGCAATCTCTAAAAGAATGTTTAGAACTAGCTTCTAAACTTTACCACGGGCCCATGGTTTTTATCTGATTGCTAATCATATGGACTACCTATGCTCTGGTACACAGAACTGACGGATCCTATCTTGATACACATAGGACACCCTGAGGATCTATCTACACCCAACGAACAGGCGGAGGTCTGATCTAAATAGATCGGTGACGTGACTGTCATCTAAGTGTAGAAGATGTCTCATGTGCCCACAATGGCATCTCAAGTCTAAGAATCACAAGTGCTACTCAACCCAAGAAGATTCTTATTGACGCTGGTGTACCATCCATTAAGAATATTCGGTGAGTCGTTCAGTGTTTATCCGCTATAAACACCTACACGTCTATACTAGTCTCCAAGACTTATGGTTCATTGAGAAACCATTGGAATCATATATTCCAGTATACGACATGTACCGGTCTCAACGGGTTTACTTTACTGACCAAGTAGTGTAAACCTTGACCAGGAACATTCTGAGAATGACAACGTCATGATACAACTTAATGTCAGTTGCGACGCTTTTGCAACTGTACCATGACTAATCATTCTAAGGTCAATACGTCTTTACCATATAGAAAGATAGATTATATTATAGAAACTGCATATATTATTCATAATAATAATGTTTTACAGAAGTATTCTCATAGAAATACAACCGAGAATTGGCGCTCTGAGCACCAACCCCTACAAAATCTCCCACTTGCTCTAGTGCCAATATCGATTGTATCTAATACCCATCGACTCCACGTGTTTATCAAACAACTTCGGAGGTATGGCCTTCGTCAGCGGGTCTGCTACGTTGTCTTCACTCGGCACCTTGCACACGACAATGTCCCCTCGCGACACAATCTCTCGAATGATGTGGTACTTGCGTTCCACATGTTTCGACTTCTGATGCGCCCTCGGTTCCTTTGCTTGCGCAATGGCTCCAGTATTATCACAGTATAACGGAATCGCATTCTCGATACTTGGGACAACTCCCAATTCTGTGATAAAGTTCTTTATCCACACAGCCTCTTTTGCGCTTCAGAAGCTGCAATATATTCCGCCTCAGTGGTGGAATCAGCTGTAGATCCCTGTTTGGAACTCTTCCAACAAACTGCACCTCCGTTAAGGGTAAAGACAAATCCAGATGTAGACTTTCTATCATCGGGATCCGATTGAAAATCGGAGTCTGTATACCCGTTAACCTGCAGTTCGTTTCCTCCATATATTATCAACTTATCTTTAGTACCTTTAAGATACTTTAGGATATGTTTAATGGCCATCCAATGGTCATTACCTGGATTGGACTGATATCTGCTAGTTACGCTTATAGCGAAACTGATATCAGGCCTCGTACATAACATGGCATACATTATGCTACCCAAACACGAAGCATAAGGTTGGTTAGACATTCTAACCTACTCATCTTCTGTTTGTGGACACATCTTCTTGGAAAGATGAATCCCATGTCTGAACGGTATGTTTGCTGTCTTACAGTTACCAAAACTATACCGTTCTAAGATCTTATCTAAGTACGTTGATTGAGATAACCCAATCAGCCTCCTTTGTCTATCTCGATAGAGTTTTATCCCTAAAACATAGGAAGCTTCTCCCAGGTCCTTCATGGAGAAATTCTTACAGAGATACGCTTTGACGCTCTGTAACATTCCTAAATCATTCCCAATGATTAGGATGTCATCAACATATAGGACTAAAAATACTACCATGCTCCCACTGGCCTTCTGATACACACATGATTCTTCCGAATTCTTGAGAAAACCAGACGATCTAATAATCTCATCGAATCGAAGATTCCAACTTCGTGAAGCTTGTTTAAGTCCATAAATGGACTTCTTAAGCTTACATACCATACCCGAGGTTTCGCTGGATGTGAAACCTTCCGGCTGTTCCATATAGATTTCTTCATCAAGAAATCCATTTAGAAAAGCCGTTTTGACATCCATTTGCCAAATCTCGTAGTCATGATATGCAGCTATAGAAAGCAAAATCCGGATAGACTTAAGCATTGCTACCGGCGAAAAAGTTTCATCATAGTCGACGTCAGGTCGCTGCGTGTAACCTTTTGCTACCAGTCGGGCCTTGTAAGTTTCAACCTTACCGTCAGGCCCGCGCTTCCTCTTGTAAACCCATTTACAACCGATAGGAACAATTCCTTCGGGAAGCGGAATCAAGTCCCAAACTTGATTTTCATGCATTGAATCTATCTCGGATTTCATCGCACTTTGCCATTTCACGGAGTCGATGTCCAACATCGATTCTCTATAGGTGAAAGGATCGGTCTCTTCAACTAAGAGAACATCCAGACTCTTTTCTTGTATCAAATACAAGCGTTCAAGAGGTCGGATACCCTTTCCGACCTACGGAGTGTGTGTGTTGAAGGTCCTTCATCTACTTGAACTTCAGGTTCCTCCGTTGGTTCGTTGTTTTCAGGTTGGACTTCATCAAGTTCAACCCTTCTATGATCACTACCTTCTGACAAAAATTCTACTTCTAGAAATTTTGCGAAGCGAGCTACGAAGACATTTCGATGCTCGGTATCATAGAATAGATATCCCCTCGTATTTGAGGGATATCCAACAAACCTAAACTTTTGCCCTCGAGGCGAAAGCTTACTTTGCTGAGTCACCCTGACATAGGCAGGACAACCCCAAACCTTAATATAATTAAGATTCGGTCTCCTACCGAACCATATCTCATACGGTGTCGTAGGAACAGCCTTTGAAGGAATCTTATTCAAAAGATGTGCGGCTGTTAAGAGACAGTAACCCCATAAGTAATAGGGCAAATCTGTGAAACTCAACATCGATCAGACCATATCCAATAAAGTCCGATTTCTCCTTTCAGATACACCGTTGTGTTGTGGTGTACCTGGAGGAGTATATTGAGCGAGAATCCCATTCTCCTTCATATAATCCATGAACTCACCACTCATATATTCGCCGCCTCGATCTGATCGAAGGCATTTAATATATTTACCAGTCTGTTTTTCTACTTCATTTTGGAACTCTTTGAACTTTTCAAAGGTTTCCGATTTATGTCGCATCAAATAGACATAACCATACCGTGAAAAATCATCGGTAAAGGTAACGAAGTATGAATAACCACTGTGAGCAGTTTGACTTAGTGGACCACATACATCAGAATGTACGAGTTCCAGTAAGTTAATGGCACGGTGTCCAACACCAGAAAATGGGGCTTTGGTCATTTTACCCTGAATACATGATTCACAAGTTGGATAGGATTCAATGGTAAGATCTGATATCAAACCATTCCTAACCAATTGGGTAAGGCGTTTAACGCCTATGTGACCAAGTCTCATATGCCAAAGTTCAGTATTATTAATTACAGGTAATCTACGTTTATTAACTCCAGTATTTAATATATCTTTTGAAGTTTGCAATGTATAATGACCATGCTGGTTTGGACAACAAAGGATCTGAATATTATTTCTATCATATAAATATAAAGAACTATTCTTAATATTAATACAAAAGCTTCTGTATCCAATACAAAAAGTGATATAATATTTGCAACACATCCAGGTACAAAATAACAATATATAACATAAGTGTCCCATTCAGTAATGAGATCTCGCATACTCCCACTGCAACTGCATCCAGAGAGTCTCCACTCCCGAACCGCAACTGCATCGTCCAGGCTTCAGCCTTCTACTTTCCTTCAGCACCTGCAACGATTGCAAATGAATGGGACAAGCAGAATCTAAAATCCACTGGATGAAAACGGCTTCACAAGCCAAAGATAAATCAATAACGGAAAAATAAAAGTACCTGATGTAGATGCTCTGTCTCTCCTCACTGGCAATTATCAATGACAGTTCCTCTTTCCATTGCCCACTTTGCCGCAGTTGTGGCATTTGTCTTCAGAAGCCCTTTTGGCTTCATCTTTGCCTGTTGTTGAGGACCCAATGCCTTCTTCAAAAATCATCTTCCTCTTCTTCTTCTCTTTCCTTTGGTCTTTCTTTCCCTTAGACCATCCTTGGGAAGAATTGTTAGACATTATGTCCCATAGCGTCACTGTTTGTAAATGATATTGTATTATTGTACAAAATTAACTATGTGATAATGAAATTGCCTTTTGCCATTTTGTAAATATTATTTACTTTGAGTTATAAATGGCGAAAGTCCATATGATTAGTACCTGGACTGAGAATGATATGAGACAGTATCAGTCCCCAAAGGTTTAATCATTAAATATCCCTAGTCGTAGTATTATCGAGACTGGACATCGATAATGCGGAATAGACTAGTATTGCGCTTGTGCACGTTGTGAGGGCACAACGGCATAGTTCTCATATATTTAAGTATTGGATACTTATGCAAGTGCGATAGGAGGTTGTGTTTTACCGATGGTACGGAAAACAGCTTCGCTCTGGATAGACCCCGCGGAATCCCATTGGTAGTATGTCTGTGTGTCTATGGGAGGCCGCATCAGGGTAGGTGTATATGGTCTTAACCTGAGACTTACATCGCTAGTACTTGCGACAATCGGTAAACTTTGGTTTTGGTGGTTGGGGACCTTAACCGGTTCTGTGTACACCTCTTCTGGGTTTATCGAGAATCGTAGTGTACTGGATGTGATGTCAAGATGGAAGTATCGCTTCAGACATATGGAGGTGATGATCACGCAGGACACAGAACTAGTCACTCTATAAAAGGTTGCAACCGTCGGGACAATATGACCAGGTCAGGATTGTCCGATTTAAAGAGACTAGTTGCTTGATGTCCGATATATGTTTCGTACGGGGCAGACACATCTCCAGCCCCAGGCCTAGCATGTGATCATCCGATACTGGATCGATGTACGCAATACTACGGTATACTACTACGCTTGATATAGATCTTATATTCCTATAAGAATATTTCTGGAGAATTGGGTAGGCATGGCGCTTTGCTAGAAGCCAACCTTGTCTTGTGAATCGGTAAGAACGTAGTACGAGGTACGTGCGTGTTCGGATTATCCGACGACCGTATTCACTGCCAAATATCCGGAGATCTCTTGGGTCGCTTCCTGAAGATTCACCTATGATATTTGATTCGAACTTAATTAATCTTGGATTAATTGCGGAGAAACTTTATCTCGGATAAAGTGCCTTATTTAGAGAGAGAGAACGATTAATTTGGAATTAATCAGTAAAATTATTATATTCGATATAATAATAATTGAAATTCGATTTCGACGCGAAATTAAAATTAGATTTTAATTCGGGCATACGAGTTAATTTAGAATTAATTCGTAAGCGACGTAAATAATAATTTCGCTAGGAGCGATTATTTATTTAAATTCGATTTAATTGACGTCGCGACGCAAGTTCGGTATTTCGCAAGTTCGATTTAATTGACGTGGGCCCACTTTCATTTGGAAACGTGTGGGGCCCACTTGACACATGTCATTATATGTATTATTTTATTGATAATGCATTGCATGGTGATAGTGTATATACACTCTAATGTTATGCATGGAATTTGAGTGTTTGACACTCTAAGCCTTTGCATGGCTTGTGTCATAGATTTATTATTATTTAATAAATATTATGGCATAAATATAAATTGATTTTTGGTATCAAAATCAATTAAAAAAAATCTCTCTCTTCTCTCTCTTTCTTGACCGAAAACTGAAACAGTTTTGGTCTCCATTTTCTTCCATTTTGGTTGCCAAAAGATTGAAGAAAAGGTTGTTGTTTGGAACATGCAAGGCTAGCACCTTCAAGGGATCAAAAGAGGTGATAGGGAAACCATCATAGAGCTTGGAATACACAAAGCTTGGAGCTTTCCACATCTTCTCACCTTGGCCGAATCATTCACCTTGGAGCTTCCATTTGATTTGATTTTCTTTTCTTCATCAACATAGCATTGTAAGTATGATTCCGCCATACTTCATGTTTATATATATTCTTTGTTGTATTTCATGTATGCTTAATCTTTCCTTGGGACATATTATAGAAACCAACAATGGTATCATGGAGCCATGGTTAAGCATGAAATACTTTAGGTTAAAATTTGATAAAATTGGTTGAAGCATGTTCTTGTGAAATTTGATGAATAAGTATGCTTGCATGTATATAGAATGATGTTATATGGAATCAATTTTATGAAAAATGCATTGGATGATTTTTCCCAAAATTTTGACCTTGGCCGAATGGTTTGGTGAAATTGATTGAAGCATGTTCTTGTGAAATTTGATTAATAAGAATGCTTACATTTATATAGAATGATGTTACATGGAATCAATTTTATGAAAGGCATTGGATGATTTTTTCCCCTTTTTTTTTTTCCCCAAATCCATGCCTTGGCCGAATGTGTTGCTACTTGGAGTGGATTGGAATTTTTGTGTTTTTAAGATCATTAGATGACTTAGAACGTGTACGGGACGTAGATTAGTAATTCAATCGGATTGAAAACAAATCGACACAAAAAATCACCTTGGCCGAATGTACAAGGACATGTAAAGGAGTTGATTTTGTTAAAATTAATGTTGGACATTTATTTTGAACAATACATGATTAATAATTAAATGGGTATTTTTTGAAATATTTGGTTTAATGTATTAATCTTGGTATTACACTTTAATTAATTGGACTTTAATGTTTGGAATATTAAATTTAATTAATGGGCTTAATTGGTGAATTGAGCTTTTAATATTGTATTTGGGCATAATGGGCTTGGTTGGACCAAGTAGATTTGGGCCAAAAGGATTGGATCCAATTTGGGCCTAAATCACTCCATTAAGTCCAAATATAATATAATGGGCTTTAAAATTTAATTGGGCCTTATGGGCTTAAAATTGGTTTTATGGCATTTAAGGGTGATTCCTTATTTGGGCTTGGTAATTGGGTTTGACCCACATTGACCAAAGCCCAAGCCTTAATAAATCAATTCTAAGTCCATTTGACTTGAATTAAATTCAACATTGGATGTTAGTTGGGCTTTGAGGCCCAATGAATTAGATTTAGAATCTAAGTCTTTAAAGCACATTAAAAGTGTAAACATTTAATTTGGAATTAAATAATTGAATTAGTATTGAATACGAATTGAATTAGATTTAATTAGTAGTTCGATATAATTCGCGAATTCGTACCTTATGTACTTATTCTCAATCGAGTTGGACTCGCGCAAAATCAAACCGTTGTTTGAACATTGGATGATCACTTAAACAAAGACTAATTAATTGGATTAGATTGGTTGTAAAAGCATGTCTTGTTTGAATATATATGTATGTGATGAATGAATAGTGTATATCGGATGGATATTAGAAGGGAAAGGGTAATTTTAGAAATTATTGTAAATTTGGAATTTATAAATTGGACCTGCGTGTCCAGCCTTATCTCTTTATCTCTTTGTATTCTCTTCTCACCTAATTCCCCTCAATGTAAATGAGGTTTCTCTTATTGTATTATGTAATTGGGTAGAAGTAGAATAGTGCTAACGGGGAGAGGAAAGGGAGTGATTTGTTCTAGGAACAAGTTGTTTATATATCCATCCGCATATCACTATTAATTTACTTTACGCGCTTTATGATGTTTTAGAAGCATGCTTAAGGGTGTATGATGATGAGACCTAACAAAGATAAATAAATTGGTTGCCAATTACGCGAAAATCCCTCAATTTATTAAGCGAATATCCTTCCATTGAATGGTTCTTGTTCAAGATCCGAAGTTGGCATTGGTTTGTTTTTGACCAAAGTCAAGACCTTTGTCAATCAAGGATGTACTTGAATCATGAGAGTTTTGTTGCATATCGGTGTCTTGTCCAAATCGTGATTTTATTGGCCAAAGTCAAGATCACTTTTTGTCCAACGACATTGATTACGAAACTTTCCTCGTCAATGGGTCCCGCTTAACTGGAATCATTAGGTTTGTTTTTGGCCAAAGCCAAGGCCTAGTTGATTCGGAGGATAGGGTTAGGAAAATGTATTAGATACATTGACATTATACATATGTTTCGGACTTGGATGTCCACCTAACCGGATCTAGGAATTGGATGAGATCCAATTGATCATGGAGATCTACCTAAGTTAAATAGCATACAATTTTTATTGGCCAAAGTCAAGGTTGTGTGTTATTTAACGGGATCCTAGCCCACTAGGAAATTCTATTTCCCGAGTTCTCTACAGAGGGTTAGAAACTTGAAGAAAATAGTGGGAGGCTATTATTGAATTTGCAATTTCATTCAGATATTTAGCCTTACGCGTCTTTCAAAATTATTTCGTCAATATTTTAAATAATTAGTTGGACTAATATATTGTTATTTTTACTTGTAACAGTTTGACTGTACCCATAACATCGTTGACTTTATAGTTGGACTATAGTTGTCAAGATGATTGGCAAAGGTAATATCCGCGACATAATCATGGGCGATAATGTCTTCAAAGGGACAAACTTTGCCGACTGGGAAATGAACCTCAAGATAGTGCTTGGGGCTGAGAGGATACTGTATACTATTCAGAGACCTCTCCCGCCTAAACCCACTGAGCCACTGGAGCTAGAGTTATGGAAGACTCATAGTGATGATTGTGACCAAGCTCAGTCAGTTATGCTAGCTGCAATGACCCAGCATTTCAGACGCCAGTACAGGGACTTGGATCCCTATAACATGATGGCAAGATTGCGTGATCTTCACCGCACCAATAAGCGGATGAAGAGGTACGAGCTAGTAAGGAAACTCTTCCGCTCCCGGATGACAGACGGCGCATCAGTTGAAGCCCACGGGACTCAAATGATCGCCGATATTGATGAGTTGGCCAATATGGGAATAGTCTTGGAGGCTGAGCTGACTATAGATATGATCTTGCAGTCACTTCCTGATACTTGGAAACAAATCATAATCAACTACAAGTTGATGGATACAGATGACACTCTTGGAGAGCTGTTATCTGTCTTGAAGGAGTCCGAAAGGGAACTCCTAAAGGGGAGCAAGCGCGAGGCGCATTTTGCATTGACCTCTCATGCGCCAAAGGGTGGCCCCAAGGCAATTGGAGGTGCAAGGAAGAAGAAGTTCAAGAAGAAGGGCAAAGGCAAGTTGACAGTGGCTTCTAGGAAGCCAAAGGACAAATCTCGCGACATCTGCCTCAACTGCGGCAAGAGGGGTCACTGGAAACGTGACTGCCGAATGAGCATTGTGCAGAGGGAGGATATCAAGGCTGGCAAGGCTATTGCCTCTGGTATGTTTGTTATTGAGATAAATATGAATACTTCTAGTTTTAAAAATTGGATTTTTGATTCTGGTTGTGGTGCTCATATTTGTACTGATGTGCAGGATCTGCATGATAGCAGGGTGCTGGCATCAGGGGAGATGGATCTACGGGTCGGAAACGGAACACCAGTTGCTGTTTTGGCCGTAGGGACTTTTGTTTTAGTACTGCCCTCAGGGCATGAACTTAAACTTTTGAACTGTTATTTTGTACCTAGTTTAACTAGGAATATTATATCTGTATCCTTGTTAACCCAGCAGGGTTACACTTTTGTATTCAGGAACACTGGGTGTTATTTATATAAAAATGATGCAGAAATTTGCACAGCTGTTGCAAATAACGGTCTTTATATTTTGAATATAAATGAATCTCCTAAAATGACAAACAAAAGGCTCAAAAGGAGTAATCTAAAAGATGAAGCTTATATGTGGCATTGTCGTCTAGGACACATCAACAAGACTCGCATATCCACACTTTCGAAGAGTGGGTACTTGGACGAATTTGATCCCAATTCATATGACGTCTGCGAATCTTGTCTTTTAGGCAAAATGCCTAAATCACCTTTTAGCGGTAAAGGTGAACGTGCCACAGAACTGTTGGCTCTCGTTCATACTGACGTATGCGGGCCCATGTCTAGCCAGGCTAGAGGTGGATTTCACTACTTCGTAACCTTTACAGATGATGCATCTCGTTACGGTTATGTGTATCTTATGAGACACAAGTCGGAAACTTTTGAGAAATTCAAAGAGTTTCGACACGAAGTGGAGAAACAAACAGGAAGAGTATTAAGACATTACGGTCAGACCGTGGTGGCGAATACTTAAGTTATGAGTTTCAAGATTACTTGAAAGAATATGGTATTCTATCACAGTGGACTCCTCCTGGAACACCGCAATTAAACGGTGTGTCCGAACGGAGAAACCGCACCTTGTTGGACATGGTGAGGTCAATGATGAGTCGCACTGAGCTACCAATATCCTTCTGGGGATACGCATTAAACAGTGCTATACTTATTTTGAATAAGGTACCGTCGAAGTCTGTTAACAGACCCCATATGAGATATGGACAGGAAGGAAACCAGGTTTCTCTTTCCTAAAGATTTGGGGATGCTGGGCATATGTTAAACGTTTGGAAAGTACCAAACTTGAACCCAAAACTGATAAATGCCTTTTTGTAGGATATCCTAGGGAAACCAAAGGATATTACTTCTATCACCCACAAGAGAACAAAGTATTTGTTGCTCTACAAGCATTTTTCCTTGAGAAGGATTTTATAAATGCAGTGGTAAGTGGGAGGAAAGTAGAACTCGATGAAGATCGTAGTGATACTGTTCCTGGCAATGAATCAACGACGGAACAAGAACAGACCGTCCGGGATGAGTCTGTACCACAAACTTCACATACACAAGGACCGCGTAGGTCGGAGAGAGTCAGAACAGTACCTGAGAGGTATGGGTTCCTGATCTCACCTCATATAGATATTAATCTTATTGAGGATAATGAGCCGGCTACGTATGAGGAAGCGATACAAAATATCGATTCCGCTTTATGGCAAGAAGCCATGAAGTCCGAGATGGATTCCATGTACGCCAACCAAGTTTGGACACTGGTTGATGCACCAGAAGGCGTAAAGCCTATTGGATGCAGATGGATCTTCAAGAAGAAGACCGACATGGATGGCAACGAACACAACGTACAAGCTAGGCTTGTAGCGAAGGGGTATCGTCAACAATATGGTATTGATTATGACGAAACCTTCTCACCCGTTGCCATGATTAAATCCATTCGGATAATGCTTGCAATAGCTGCATATTTCGATACGAGATATGGCAGATGGACGTTAAAACCGCTTTCCTTAACGGAAACCTTTTGGAGGATGTTTATATGCAACAGCCTGACGGTTTTATCGTACCTAGACTTGCAAACAAGGTTTGTAAGTTAAATCGATCCATTTATGGATTGAAGCAAGCATCACGGTCATGGAATCAGCGTTTTGATGAGATCATAAAAGAATATGATTTCGTGCAAAACGCAGATGACCCTTGTGTATACAAGAAGGTTAGTGGGAGAGCACTTACTTTTATTGTCCTTTATGTCGACGACGTATTGCTTATAGGCAATGACATTCCCATGCTAACGTCGGTGAAAGCTTGGCTTTCATTAAAATTCTCCATGAAAGATCTGGGAGAAGCAGCCTTTATTCTTGGAATAAAGATCTACAGGGATAGATCTAGAAAGCTGCTTGGACTCTCCCAGAGTACATACATTGATAAAGTGTTGAAGCGATTCAACATGGAACAATCCAAGAGGGGATTGGTTCCAATGGTACGTGGTACCTCTCTGTCTAAGGACATGTGTCCTAAGACTCAGGAAGAGAGAGACCACATGAGTCGGATACCGTTCGCCTCGGCAGTCGGATCGATCATGTATGCCATGATATGTACACGACCTGATGTCTCATATGCTTTGAGCATGTGCAGTCGCTATCAGGCCGATCCAGGTGAAGGTCACTGGATAGCAGTTAAGAATATCCTTAAGTATCTTAAACGAACTAAGGATGCTTTCTTAATTTATGGAGGTGGAGAACTTGCGGTATCTGGGTATACCGATGCAAGTTTCCAAACCGACAAGGATGACTACAAGTCGCAATCCGGGTACATTTTTTGTTTGAATAACGGAGCAGTGAGCTGGAAATCTTCCAAGCAAGATACTGTTGCCGATTCAACAACAGAAGCGGAGTACATCGCTGCATCTGAAGCAGCAAAGGAGGCAGTTTGGATCCGAAAGTTCCTAATCGGATTAGGAGTAGTTCCGTTAGCAGCTGAGCCCGTTCCATTGTATTGTGACAATAACGGGGCTATAGCACAGGCTAAGGAACCAAGGTCTCATCAACGGTCCAAGCATGTTCTTCGACGTTATCATCTGATTCGGGAGATTATACATCGTGGCGATGTAAAAGTCGAGAAGGTCACATCAGATGACAACATTGCAGATCCGCTGACGAAAGCTGTTCTTCAGCAAGTTTTTGAACGACACATACATAGTTCGGGTATTAGATGCTTGAGTGACTGGCTATAGGCCAAGTGGGAGATTGTTAGACATTATGTCCCATAGCGTCACTGTTTGTAAATGATATTGTATTATTGTACAAAATTAACTATGTGATAATGAAATTGCCTTTTGCCGTTTTGTAATATTATTTACTTTGACTTATAAATGGCGAAAGTCCATATGATTAGTACCTGGACTGAGAATGATATGAGACAGTATCAGTCCCCAAAGGTTTAATCATTAAATATCCCTAGTCGTAGTATTATCGAGACTGGACATCGATAATGCGGAATAGACTAGTATTGCGCTTGTGCACGTTGTGAGGGCACAACGGCATAGTTCTCATATATTTAAGTATTGGATACTTATGCAAGTGCGATAGGAGGTTGTGTTTTACCGATGGTACGGAAAACAGCTTCGCTCTGGATAGACCCCGCGGAATCCCATTGGTAGTATGTCTGCGTGTCTATGGGAGGCCGCATCAGGGTAGGTGTATATGGTCTTAACCTGAGACTTACATCGCTAGTACTTGCGACAATCGGTAAACTTTGGTTTTGGTGGTTGGGGACCTTAACCGGTTCTGTGTACACCTCTTCTGGGTTTATCGAGAATCGTAGTGTACTGGATGTGATGTCAAGATGGAAGTATCGCTTCAGACATATGGAGGTGATGATCACGCAGGACACAGAACTAGCACTCTATCTATAAAGGTTGCAACCGTCGGGACAATATGACCAGGTCAGGATTGTCCGATTTAAAGAGACTAGTTGCTTGATGTCCGATATATGTTTCGTACGGGGCAGACACATCTCCAGCCCCAGGCCTAGCATGTGATCATCCGATACTGGATCGATGTACGCAATACTACGGTATACTACGCTTGATATAGATCTTATATTCCTATAAGAATATTTCTGGAGAATTGGGTAGGCATGGCGCTTTGCTAGAAGCCAACCTTGTCTTGTGAATCGGTAAGAACGTAGTACGAGGTACGTGCGTGTTCGGATTATCCGACGACCGTATTTACTGCCAACATATCCGGAGATCTCTTGGGTCGCTTCCTGAAGATTCACCTATGATATTTGATTCGAACTTAATTAATCTTGGATTAATTGCGGAGAAACTTTATCTCGGATAAAGTGCCTTATTTAGAGAGAGAGAACGATTAATTTGGAATTAATCGTAAAATTATTATATTCGATATAATAATTGAAATTCGATTTCGACGCGAAATTAAAATTAGATTTTAATTCGGGCATACGAGTTAATTTAGAATTAATTCGTAAGCGACGTAAATAATAATTTCGCTAGGAGCGATTATTTATTTAAATTCGATTTAATTAACGTCGCGACGCAAGTTCGGTATTTCGGAAATATCGAACCCGAACGCGTGAGTGGACGTGGGCCCACTTTCATTTGGAAACGTGTGGGGCCCACATGACACATGTCATTATATGTATTATTTTATTGATAATGCATTGCATGGTGATAGTGTATAATACACTCAATGTTATGCATGGAATTTGAGTGTTTGACACTCTAAGCCTTTGCATGGCTTGTGTCATAGATTTATTATTATTTAATAAATATTATGGCATAAATATAAATTGATTTTTGGTATCAAAATCAATTAAGAAAATCCTCTCTTCTCTCTCTTTTCTTGACCGAAAACCTGAAACAGTTTTGGTCCCATCTCTTCTTCTTTTCTTCCGTTTTGGTTGCAAAAGAGAAGAAAAGGGTTGTTGTTTGGAACATGCAAGGCTAGCTAGCACCTTTCAAGGGATCAAAAGAGGTGATAGGGAAACCATCATAGAGCTTGGAATACTCAAAGCTTGGAGCTTTCCACATCTTCTCACTTGGCCGAAAATCATTCACCTTGGAGCTTCCATTTGATTTGATTTTTCTTCATCAACATAGCATTGTAAGTATGATTCCGCCATACTTCATGTATATATATTCTTTGTTGTATTTCATGTATGCTTAATCTTTCCTTGGGACATATTATAGAATCCAACAAGCAGAAAGTAAGTAGGTCTAGGAGGCGAGTCGGTAATCCCTTCCTAAGGTCTTCCTCTGCCGTGAGGAGCATCCTATGCAGCTCATGGTAGTACAGACAGTCCCATGCATATTGAATACATCACAAACTGGCGGAATGAAACTGGTAGTGAACCAAGAATGACACTCCTACCGAGAATGTCATTTAGGATGAGATTATGTTGCCTCACTGATCGATCAAATCGATCATCCGAAGAACAGCGGGCTGACACTCTGTCCCTCATCCAGGCATGCATGGAACAATTCCATGGATACCTTGTGAACAATCACTTGTTCTGGTTCTCAACGATTGTCTTAATCGCATCATCATACTATAGGAATCTGACATTCCATAGTACTGTTGCTTGAGCTTCGGAGACAGCGAACTGAGGATGTATGATTTAACCCTTCAATCATCATCCTTCCAAGTTTCAAAAACTCGGCGTTCCTCCTCCGTAGCATCATCCTCACCCACAGCAAGGGGCAACGGACCCTCAAGAACATAACCCAGCTTCTCGGAATCGAGGACAATCCTCAAATCCAGTTCCCAGTCGGCGAAGTTCTCAGCACCTTTTAGTTTGTTCGCATCAAGCATACGCGCAAACTGATTTGTGGATTGTACCGCCATCGCAAATCTATCATATAGATACGAAAAACACGGTTAGCAGAAATAAAGCAGTTTCATATAATATAAAAAAAAACATAAACTAGATCATGGATTTTTAATCTAATATGCCCCTCCCATTAAATCATGCAAAACTGTAATCCCTAAACAGAATACACATATTTAATAATAAAATTAAATACTAATAGTGAAAGGTGGACCCCGTGAATATATTTCAGCTCACAGCAGAGGCACGGTCTCGTATACGTATATTCATCAGGTAGACAACTCATTTGTCAATCACTCAATATGACTCCTAAATATTCGGTCCTGGTGGTCGTTTCTCGTTGTCGCTGCGAAGGCAGGCCCACAAGGAGACGTACCAAGGTTAAACTCGTCAATGATAATTCAAGTTACTTACGTAATCCTGACAGCTAGGGCACGTTCAGAATTCCGTTTTTACTTGATTTACCTAGTATCGATATACATCCGGTATAAATAAATCTTTATCGGCTACACCCCTCACAGCAGCAGGCACGGTCTCGGATGTAGTCACAAGAAGTATTCATAAACCATATTGACAAGACGGACCATATAACATGCATCAATACATAATTACATTAAAACCTTATTATTAGGGATTTCCGCTAAGTGTCATACACCCTAAATCTAACCAGTTTAGATCCTAATAAGCATGCATAAATCAAGAAACATGATTAAACATTGATTCAATGTAGGCTAAGCATTTAAGTGGCCTAGAATCAGACTCGCTCTGATACCATTTGAAGGGGTTTTTAAGGGTAAATCCGGTAACGCAGCGGAAACGGTGAAAATCATATTTTCAAATTTCAAACTTTTTCTCGGATTAATTAAATAAACATATTTATTTAATTTTCCAATAATAAATTATGAAATAAAATTCAAATAAATCATATTTAAGTGAATTTACCAAATTACCCTTCTTAAGGAATTTTGTCCATTTTAGTCCGAAATTGATCTAATCAATTTTGAATGATTCTAAATCATTTCTAAGATGAACTTAGCATGTTCAAACAGCAAAATACCATAAGCAACATAAATCCCCAATTTGAGTCCAATGGCCGATGCCTCCATTTGATGGCCATTTGTGTACTTTGTCATTTCATGCTTCAAAACACATCAAGATGTAATCCAATCAACATGAAACTTTATATGCATCATATACACATCCAAATACACAGAACATATCCGAAAATCCCCAAATTTGGAATTGGTCATGAACCCTAATTTTTCAATTTCATCAAATTGGACAAATTAGACCATATCGTTAAATCAATTTTTCAATCATCATTCTTCCATCCAATACAAGTCTCAACACATGAAACAACTCAAGATCAGATCTAGGTCATTTAAGAGTGGTTCAACAACTCTAGATTAGCAACATGGTTTCCAAAACCTTAAAAGAAAGCTTATAACTACAATAGCCCAACCTTCCTTCATTGCACATGCTTCACACTTTACAAAACTTCCATCAACAAAAACCAAGAAATAAGAAGAAATAACCTGAGAACATCATATGATAAAGCCTAGATCCTAAGGAACAATTTCCTTTCTAATAGCAAGTTGGAAAACTTACTAAAAATCAAGCTTTCTTTGATTTTTTCTTTCTTTCTCAAGCTTTCCTTCAATTTCTTCTTCAATGGAGTTTTCTTTGCAAAATGACTTAGGTTATGAATTGTGAAATGAAAATCAATTTATACTTCAAACAATTTGCCTTGGCCGAAATTGGCTTAAAGGAAAAGTAGAAAATTAATTTCAATTTCATTTCAATTTCAAGTTAATTTGTAAAATAAATATCTAAAACTAGTTTATAAATATTTATTAAAGTCAACAATTGCAACTAAGATTAAAAATAATATATCTAAATCATAAAATATTTATATTTCAATTAATTTAATCATTTAACAATTAAATAATTAATTAATTAATTAAATACAAATATATATTAAATATATGTATTATATTTACATTAAATATTAAATACATATATACATTTAGTAATTAGTCAAATAACTCATTTTGACTATTAATTAATGTGTATTTAAATTAATCAAGTATTAAATATAAATACACAATAATTAAGGAAATGACTATTAGGTCCTTAAGCATGTACTTTGCGTTTAAGCTTTAAACGACTTTTATAAATAATCAATATTATTTATTATTGTTGCTCTAGTGCTCTACGAGTTTGTTTCATTATTGAGACTCTCTAGATTCAGGTATATCCGTCACAAAATCCAATTTCGTGTCCATAATCTATCCACCCGTAGATTATGACGATCACGGATAATCTCGCTGAATCATACAGGTCGAGGTCAATGCAAATGTATAATTCCTCCGTCACAGGTATCCGGATATATATCCCAGAGATATAGATGTAAACGTCAAATCTCTATGGGGATTATCCAGTCGACTATTCTATTAGCAATCTCTAAAAGAATGTTTAGAACTAGCTTCTAAACTTTACCACGGGCCCATGGTTTTTATCTGATTGCTAATCATATGGACTACCTATGCTCTGGTACACAGAACTGACGGATCCTATCTTGATACACATAGGACACCCTGAGGATCTATCTACACCCAACGAACAGGCGGAGGTCTGATCTAAATAGATCGGTGACGTGACTGTCATCTAAGTGTAGAAGATGTCTCATGTGCCCACAATGGAATCTCAAGTCTAAGAATCACAAGTGCTACTCACCCAAGAAGATTCTTATTGACGCTGGTGTACCATCCATTAAGAATCTTCGGTGAGTCGTTCAGTGTTTATCCGCTATAAACACCTACACGTCTATACTAGTCTCCAAGACTTATGGTTCATTGAGAAACCATTGGAATCATATATTCCAGTATACGACATGTACCGGTCTCAACGGGTTTACTTTACTGACCAAGTAGTGTAAACCTTGACCAGGAACATTCTGAGAATGACAACGTCATGATACAACTCAATGTCAGTTGCGACGCTTTTGCAACTGTACCATGACTAATCATTCTAAGGTCAATACGTCTTTACCATATAGAAAGATAGATTATATTATAGAAACTGCATATATTATTCATAATAATAATGTTTTACAGAAGTATTCTCATAGAAATACAACCGAGAATTGGCGCTCTGAGTACCAACCCCTACATATGACAGTGACATGAATATCAAAGTCATGCATGCATTTCCACATACTTGGCTCTTCTGGTGTTCCTGGATTTACTTACTTTTGTCACGTAGGCCCTCGAGCCCTTTGATGCCTCATACGGTGTTGAGATGCTTCGATCAAGCTAAACTTAATTCCCAGCTCCTATAGGTAAGGGATCCTCGAGTCTTCCAATGCTTCGATCAGTGTTTATGCTTTGATCTCGCCAGACTTCATTCTAAGCTCCAATAGTTGTAGACTCGTAGGCCAGTGATACTTCAATTAATGTTGAGATGTTTCGATCTTGTCAGGCTTTATTCCTATCTCCAATAGGTAAGGGACCTTCGAGTGCTCCAATGCTTTGATCTCGCCAGGTCATTCCCAACTCCAATAGTTGAAAGACCCATAGGTTGCTGATACTTTGATCAGTGTTGAGATGCTTCGATCTCACCAGGTTTCATTCCCAACTCCAATAGTTGAAGACTTGCAGGTTGTTCATACTTTGATCAGTGTTGAGATTTTTGATCTCGCCAGGCTTCATTCCCAGTTCCAATAGTTGATAGACCCGTAGGCGGGCGATGCCTCGATTAATATTGAGATAATTATAAATTCGTCGGTCTTTGATATTGTCTGGTCTCTACCATAATTCCGAGTGTTTTTTTAGAAAATCCCTTGTGTCCCATGCTGGCTCGTCTAGAGTGATTTACACTTTTTCTCGGCATCAATACCCATTCTTTGGGTAAGCTTTGCCCACATTGTCTTCTTTTCAAGGCCGATTTTGCTCCCAAAATTTTGATTTGCCAAAGTTTACCACTTATATCAGACCCTATGTATCACATATCGGGTGGATATGTTGAGTACATATTCGGTCGGATATGGGTCGAGATTATAAAATGCTAGGTTTTCTTCTCATTCATCATCGATATATGCATTTTGCAAAAGCCATATTCATTTATAAAACCTCATAAATCTTTTATCTCTATAATTGTTAGTGGGTTTCTTAGGTCTTCTAACTCCAGACTATTGCTTGGCGGACCTTCATCTTCAATTTATTTCAGGTTTGGACCTAGTCTCAGGTCGGCAATGTCTGTTCGACCGTAAATTTACTGACGCCATGACCATGATGCTTGCTCTATGGGATCATGCTTATTCTTATATGCAACCAGTAAGTTCCCTCTTTATCATTTCTTCTTCTTTCTTTTTTTCATTTCGTATTTCGAGTTTCGAATTATCAATTTATATCCGGTCAGATGTTCTGCATATCCCAGCCCCATATTGTATATCCGACTAGTGATAAATATATATATCCGTGTCGACGTCTATGTATTTCTATTAGTGCCACAACATATCCGACTAGACTTTTAGACCTTAATTTTCGTCTATAACCTAGTCTATGTGTAATCTAGGTCTTAGAAAATTCTAGTTTACCAAAATTGTGCCTGCAATACATATCCAGCCTGTTATACTTTATATATTCCGCCATATACCTTTTATATCCGGTTTATCTCACGGAATTACAGATCTGCATCCGTGCCAAGTCCATAGGTTCTGTATTATTATTGCCATGTTATTTTATGCTCATTTACTAATTCGACGTTTGTCTTTTTGCAGCTTGATGCTTATTATTTGAAGGTTATCAGTAATCTCGTTAGTGTTCGCAAATGGTACGAGAATCTCTCTCCATATGTCTAGGCTCGGATAGATATCACAGGATTCACACTTTTCATCCGTTGTATTTCGGCTCCCTCCCAGAAACATGAAAAGCGAGCCTTGCCGGCTCTTGTGGAGAAGTGGATAGATTCCACCAATACTTTCACCTAACAGTGGGTGAGATGGCTATCACTCTAGGAAACTTTACCTACATAATTGGCATCCACTGCAAGGGCCAGCTTATGAAGTTCTACTGCAGCCTTTTTCTACCCAAGGTTTAGACCGAGCGTATCCATCGCTTGATGGGGTTCATCTTGAGGGTCCGCTCTGGAGTCGTTACTTATGGAGTGCTTCAATTTTACTAGGATGGGAAGACTCCAGAAGGCACGTGGAAGTTGACTAGCTGGTCCGATCATTCCTGCTACAAATGTTTGGGTGCACCTTATTTGATGATGTTGCGAGCTCGGTTGACTTATGACTTCTTTCTTCGCTCCGTAACTTAGATACATTACGGGAGTTTTATTGGGGTTCCCCGTCATTGACAGCTATTTATCGTGGATTAGATCGGGGTTGTTGGCGCAACCTGTACATCCAGGGCTAAGTCTTCCTAGTTGAGGTATGCAAATTCTACTTTACTTTTTTTTTTCCATTAATGTTGTAATCAATAATTTAATAACATCAAACTTCTATAGTTGTTATGGGCTTGGGCGTATGAGTTTGGAGTCCTTGCAAGACCCTTCCCGATCTCTCAGATTGAGGTTGTGTTTCCCCGTCTAGCCCACTGGGATACTTCTACCATGGCCACGTTTGAGTCCCATGATATTAGAGTATATCGGGCCCGAAAAAAATGGGCTTAGATAGTACATGGTATGTCTTTTAACCCTGCTCCATTTTTTTATGCTTCTTGTTTAGTCGCATTAACCTTTCTACTGTGATCTTTACAGATTGACCTGAACTTGTGGGGGAACCCCTACTGGAGCCCTAATTGTACCTGTTAGTTCTTCCTTGTAGAAGAATGGGCTTCACTTGCTCCTTCAGGGTACTGGCCAGAGATTGTGGTATATGGGGGAGCGTGTATCCTCAAGCCACTTGAGCCCCCAAGGTCGTCGAATTCTGTATACTCCTATGTCCACCCTATTTTTCGGATCCAAGATATAAGAGGAAGAGTTGCCAGCTGCCTTTGTCGATTTTCATTCTAAAGATATCCTGATGGACTGGGATTATTGGCAGTGGGCTCGATCTACCCTCCTCATGTCCCTACCTTTAATGGATCCACATCGGGCCTAAGGTATGCACTAATACTCAATCTTTTTGGTTGTTCATCTAGATCTTTACATTTGTTACCGATATGATTATGTTGATGCAGGTCAGGGGATGCGAGAGATCATCCCGTGCTCGTCATCCCTCTAAGGCTGAGGAAGAAGAGGATGAGTTACGAGCAGTGGCTGGTTCGAGCACCTATACGTCTCTACAAGCTCAGGCACGAGCCTCCCTATCCTCGAGGCAGGGACCTCCTCATATTTTGACGTGCCTAATAAGATGAAGACACCATAGAACGTGCTATTCTCTCAACATGTGTCCCCAACATGGCACTCACGTCCGCGACTCGCAGAGACTTGTGTCGAGACGCGCCGACTTAACTTTGCCTATAAATTGAAGCCTCCAGCAGAAGAAGTTTTCATACTTTCTTTCTGAATACCTTTACAGATTTTGGAGAGAGAGTATCTTGTGTGTTATTATTTAAAGTCCTTTTGTATTATTTCTTTTTCTTTCAGTAATAAAATTAAGAGTATGTTTAATTACAAAATGAGTAGTTATTTCTTTACTTTACGCTGGGGTAATGGGTGAAGCTTTTATAAGGAAAACATAGATCAATCTCGCCTACATTATATTAAATAAATTATAATATAATGATTAAAACTTGATTTAGATCTAGATTAATTATTGACAAAATTGGCTACCGCCTATATGGCTAGTGTTATCTTGCTACCACTTATATGGCTGGTTTTATCTTGCTACCGCATATATAGCTAGTTTTATCTTACTACCACCTATATGGATGGTTTTACAAGATTTTGGCATATTAGAGTACCTTGGCAGGACTTGTTATAGACAAACGGTATCACCACCTATATGGCTGGTTTTATACGGTATCACCGCCTTTATGGCTGGTCTTATGTTTTTAGCATACTTAGTACCTTGGCAGAACTAGTTATCGACATAAATGACTACTGCCTCTATGGCCGATTCTATATATTGGCATAATTAATTACTGAGATAAATTAATTGGGTAATAAGGATAATTTATATATTATAATTAAGTGAGATTTCTAGATTGGAAATATTAAAAGTGGATCCCCTAACTCTAGCATTTCATTTTATTATTACATTTTCATTTAAAATTTCCAACAACTCCAACAAATCAAACCCTTTTTTTTTTCGCTCTACTTAACATTTTATTTTACTTAATATGTTCCCTGTGGATCGACCCCAGACTTACCAGGTTATTTTATTACTTCGACACTCTTGTACTTGGGAGTAAAAGACCACTTTTTAAGCGTGTCAAGTTTTTGGCGCCGTTGCCGAGGAATCGTTATTTAGTAGATAGAATAAATTTCTTTTTCTTTTTTCTTTATTTCATTTTTGTAGTTTATTTTTTATCTTGTCATTAATTTCCTTTTTGTAAATATTGTATTTATTTTTGTTTTATTTTTTTGTTTAGGTTGCATGAGACACTAGTCTAGATCATCCAGCGGAAGACTAAACAGAGAATCTCCATCACATTCATCTTTCGTCAAAATGGCCGAGAACCAAATTGAAAATCCATTTGGAAATCCACCTGTCATAGATGAATGTTGGGTTTCTAGATTTAGTCCCAAGATCATGATAAGCATAAAATGATGAATGAATAACAAAGAAGAGTGGCAGAAACACACTTACATTGATCTGTTTATGGATGCGTTGATCAACAAAATTTTTCTCCAAGATGCTCAAAGGTTCTCGACCAAGGTGATCCAAAAGCTCCAAGCCTTGATTTGAGTTTCCAAGCTCTCAAGTAGGTTTCCCTAACACCTTGTAATGATCCTTGATGAGTGCTAGCTCTATGAGAATTAATGAAAAAAATTCTTCACTTTCTTCTTGTTATTTTCGGTAAGGAAGAAGAAATTTGGGAGAGGAAAATGGCTTACTGCATTCGGTAATGAGAGAGAGAATGAAAGCTTGTTTTAATTTTGATTTCCAAAATCAAAGAATGATATACCAAAAGTGTAGTTAGTATATGTCACTCAAAGTCTATCAATGTTGTGTAAAACAAGCCAACAACAACTCCACCAAACCCATCAACAATAAGCTACTTTAAAGTGACAAGTGATGTGACACTTGATGTGGGCCCCACTCGATTCCGAATGTGAGTGGGCCCGCTAACACTCCCGGGCTCAGGTTCGCTAAATCGAATTTAATTAAATAATTATGCCTAGCAAAATTACTATTCACGTCGCTAACGAATTAATTCTAAATTAACTCGTTTGCCCGAATTAAAATCTAATTTTAATTCTGCGTCGAAATCTAATTTCGTTTAATATATCAAATATATTATTTTAATGATTAATTCCAAATTAATCATTCTCTCTCTTCAAATAGTACTTTATCCCAGATAAAGTCTCTCCGCAATTAATCCCAGATTAATTTAGCTCGAATCATACGTCATCGGTGTATCTAGGGGAAGCGACCCAAGAGATCCCTGGATATATTGGCAGTAAATCCGGTCGTCGGACTATCCGAACACGTACGTACCAAGTACTATGTTTTTACTGATTTACGAGACAAGGTTGGCTTCTAGCAAAGCGCCATGCCTACCCAATTCTCCAGAAATATTCTTAATGGAATATACGATCTTTAACAGGCGAGTATACAAAGTATTGCTTATTGCGATCTAGTATCGGATGTCACATGCAAGGCCTGAGGCTGGTACAGTGTCTGCCCCGTACGAAGCATATATCGGATCACAAGCAGCTAGTTTCTTTATATCGGATAACCATGACCTAGTCATATTATCCCGATGGTTGCAACCCTTAGAGAACCAGTTATGTATCCCTATGTGACCATCATCTCCATATGACTGAAGTGACACTTCCATCTTGACATCACACCCAATACACTACGATTCTCAATAAACCCAGGATAGGCGTACACTGAACCTGTTAAAGTCCTGGACGACCAAAACCAAAGCGTATCGATTATCGCAAGTACTAGCGATGCAAGTCTCAGGTTAAGACCAAATACACCTACACTGAAGCGGACTCCCATAGACACATAGTCATACTACCAATGGGATTCCGCGGGGTCTATCCAGAGCGAAGCTGTTTTCCGAACCATCGGTAAAACACAACCTCCTACCACACTTGCATAAGTATCCAATACTTAAATATATGAGAACTATGCTGTTACGCTTCCATAACACGCACAATTACGATACTAGTCTATTCCGCATTATCGATGTCCAGTCTCGATAATACTAGACTAGAGATATTTAATGATTAAACCGTCGTGGATTGATATTGTCTCATATCATCTCAATCTGGAACTAATCATAAGGACTTTCATCATTCACACATTTAAGCAATCTAATTACGAAATGATAAAAGGCAATTTCATTGCTACATAATTAATTTGTACAAAAACACAATGTCTTTTACAAATAGTGACGATATGGTCATAACTTTCCAACAATCTCCCACTTGGCCTATAGCCAGTCACTCAAGCATCTAATACATGAACTATGTACATGTCACTCAAACTTCTGCTGAGGAATGGCTTTCGTCAGCGGATCTGTAATGTTTTCCTCTGATGCGACCTTCTCGATCTTCACATCACCACGCTGTATGATCTCACGAATCAGATGGAAATGTTGAAGAACATGCTTGGATCGTTGATGAGACCGCGGTTCCTTAGCATGCGCTATAGCCCCGTTATTGTCACAATACAATGGAACGAGCTCAACTGCTAACGGAACTACTCCTAATCCAATTAGGAATTTCCGGATCCAAACTGCCTCCTTTGCTGCTTCAGCTGCAGTGATATACTCCCTTTCTGTTGTTGAATCAGCAACAGTCTCTTGCTTGGAAGATTTCCAGCTTACTGCTCCGTTATTCAAACAAAATATGTACCCGGATTGCGACTTACAGTCGTCTTTGTCGATTTGGAAACTTGCATCGGTATACCCAATTACCACAAGTTCTCCATCTCCATAGATTAAGAAAGCATCCTTAGTTCGTCTAAGATACTTAATGATATTCTTAACCGCCATCCAGTGACCTTCACCTGGATCGGCCTGATAGCGACTACACATGCTCAAAGTGTTGGTTTCTATTATGGTCCCAATATCAATAATAAGCATGAATCAAGTGCGAATTACAATCGAAGAAGTTACGGAATACTCACATCGAGCGGTTGAGGGACGCGGAGGCAACAAAAAACAACATTCTGCTCGTAGTGGACAGCTCACAGTTCACAGATTTGGCGTCCTCCATATTCTGATTTTGAGCTCCTCGAACAAGCTCCAAGCTGCGTCGAATGATTCCCGGCTCATGGGTGGACTTCCCTATCACCTTGGCATGTCTCGTAAGTGTGCTAGAACTTGTGATTTGCCCACAAAATCCCACTCTTACTTCCCTTCTTGCTCGGCATTTCCAGAAAAGGCAGTGAAGAAATTAGAAAAAAGGGAGAGAGGAGGGAGAAAGAAAGAGATGAAGTGAGAGAGAGATAAATTTGGTTGATGGCAAAAGTGTGTCTTATACATTCATGTGAATTTCAAATTCATTTCACTTGACTTTGGCTTTCAAAATGTCAAATAATTATAGCCCATCAACCTCCATCACTCACATCACTCCATCAATCATGAATAGTGACTTGCGTCAATCACTCAAAGTGAAAGACATTCATCACTTGATTGACGAATGATTTGACGCTAGATGCGACTAGCGATTTGACGCTTGATTTGACTTGCGTGCCGCACTCGAATTCGAAATGTGAATGCGCTCGCAAATAATCTCGGGCTAATTTGGAATTAAATCATATCATTCACATTTCGAATTCGTTAATTTGGAATTAAATCATATCATTCGCTAGATGTGACTAGCGATTTCACATTTCGAATTTTCCGTTGCGTTGTAATTAAATGATTAGGCATAGTGAAATCACTATTCACATCACTAACGAATTAATTCAAAATTAATTCGTTCGCCCGAAATAAAATCTAATTTTAATTCCGCGTCGAAATCCAATTTCGTTAATATATCAAATATATCAATTAATCGATTAATTCCAAATTAATCGTTATCTCTCTTTAATTGATATTTTATCGCAGATAAAATATGTCCGCTATTAATCCCAAATTAACTTTCTCTCTCTTCTAATTAATCCCATAATAATTTAGAGCGTGAGTCATACGTCATCGGTGAATCTTTGGGAAGCGACCCATGAGATCCCCGGATATGTTGGCAGTAAATTCGGTCGTCGACTATCCGAACACGTAAGTACCTCGTACTACGTTTGTACCGATTTACAAAACAAGGTTGGCCTCTAACAAAGCGACATGCCTACCCAATTCTCCGGAAATATCCTTACAGGAATAAATGATCTATATCAAGCGTAGTATACATAGTATTGTTTATTTCTGTCCAGTATCGGATGATCACGTGCTAGGCCTGGGGCTGGAATTGTGTCTGCCCCGTATGAAGCACATGTCGGATGTCTGGTGACTAGTCTCTATAATCGGATAAACATGACCTAGTCATAATATCCCGATAGCTGCAGCATTTAAGAGAACCAGTCCCGTATCCTACGTGACCATCATCTCCATATGACTGGAGTGACACTTCCTTCTTGACATTACACCCAACGCACTACGATTCTCAATATAACCCATTATTGGCGTACACAGAACCTGTTAAAGCCCTGGACGACCGCAACAAAGTATATTGATTGTCGCAAGTATTAGCGGTGCAAGTCTCAGGTTAACACTAAATACACCTACCCTGATTTCAGACTTCCTTAGACACATAGTCATACTACCAATGGAATTCCGATGGGGTCTATCCAGAGCGAAGCTGTTTCCCGTACCATCAGTAAAACACAACCTCCTATTACACTTGCATGAGTATCCTATACCTAAATATATGAGAACTATGTCGTTGTGCCCTCACAATGCGCACAAGTGTAATACTAGTCTTTTACGTATTTATCGATTCCAATCTCGATAATACTCTGACTAGGGATATTTAATGATTTATCCTTCGTGGACTGATACTGTCTTATATCATTCTTAATCCAGGAACAAATCATAGGGACCTCCTATCATTTATACATCTAGGTGATCTAATCACAAATGATAAGAGTGCAATCTCCTTTGTCACATAGTTAATTTGTACAACAACACTGTGATCTGTACAAATAGTGATGCTATGGGTCATAATTGTCCAACAATCTCCCACTTGGCCTATAGCCAGTCACTCGAGTGCTTGACACCCGAACTATTTACGGTTGGCTTAAACTGCTAAGAAATGGCTTTCGTCAGCGGATTTTCATGATTTTCGTCTGATGCGATTTATACGATCATCACATCGCCACGATGTATGATCCGAATGAATCAGATGAATATCGAAGTATATATATCTAGATCGTTGATGAGACCATTAATTCTTTAGCCTGTGCTGACGCCTAGCTCAGGTGCTAACAGAATTATATCTAATCTAATAGATTTGTTATCGACCCAAATGGCTTCCATTGCCGCCTCAGCTGCAACAATAATCGGCATTTTTTGTTTATTCGGTAACAGTATTTTGCTTGGAAGATTTCCAGCTCACTGTACCGTTATTCAAACTGTATATACCGTTTGTGACTTTTAGTCGTGTTATCGGTTTTGGAAACTTGCTACAGTGATCCCAATCACTTCAAGTTCTCCATCTCCAAGTTTAAGACAACATCCTTAGTTCTCTAAGATACTAACGGATGTTATTAACATCAATCCAGTGACTATCACTTGGATTGGCCTGTTTGTGAATCCATATGCTCAAAGCGTATGAGACACCAGGTCGCGTACATTTTTCAATGTACGTTTCTCGGAGAGTTTTCTCGAAAGCCAAGCTTTCACCGATTGATTATATGGGAATATCATTTCCAAGAAATGACGTATTATCATTATTTATAGGACATCTTCGGTCAGTGCGCTCCCACTAACCCTCTTATATACACAAAAATCATTTCGTTTTGAATTAAATCATACATCATTATGATTACATCAAAACGATAATTCCAAGAACCTATGCCTGCTTCAATCCAAATATGGATCGAATAACCTACAAACCTTGTTTGCTTGTTATGGTACGACAAAATCGACAGGATGTTGTAAACATCCTCCAAAAGGTTTCCTTTTCAGGATAGTGATTTTCCCGTTAACCTGACATATTTCATAAATGAAACATGCAGCGTTAGCAAACATTATACAAATGGATTTACCGTGGCAACAGGTAAAAGGTTGAATCGTAATCAACACAATATTGATAACGATACCTTTCCGCTAAAAGCCTAGCTTTATACGTTGGTATGTTGCCATCCATGTATGTCTTCCTAGAAGACTTATATGGTACCAATAGGCACAATGCCTTGCAGTACAACAACTAGTATCCAAACCTGTTGATATACATTGATCCATTTCGGATTCATGACACTTTGTCATAATAGGGAGTCTATACCTTGTATCACTTCCTCATACGTAGTCAGTTGGTATTCCTCAATAAGATTGACATCTTTATGAGGTGAGATCAGAAACTCATACCCTATGTTATTTTCTGACTCTCTCCGACATTCGTGGTTCTTGTGTATTCAAAGATTAATGGTATAGTTTCATCCTTGATGAACTATTTATGTTCCATTAAGGAATCGATGCCTGAAATAGTATTACTCTGATTTTCATCGAGATTTACTATCCTCCCACTGACCACTGCATATCGGTATTCCTCTTAGGAAAATCGCATGGTGAGCAACAATTAAATTGTTCTCTTGTGAGTTGTATAAGTACAATACTTATGGTATCCTTAGGATAACCTACATTTGGCATTTATCCAATTTGGGTTTTAGTTTTGTATCATCCAAACATATGCGAAGCATCCCAAATTTACAGGAATGAGAAACCGGTTTCTTTCCCGTTCATATCTAATATGAAATCTGTCAAACAGATTATTATGGAACCTTATTCTAAATAAGTTCTTGCACAGTTTAAAGCTTATATGTTGAAGGAAATGGTAGCTCAGAGCGACTCATGATTAACTTTATCATGTCCAACAAAATTCGGTTACTCTGTCGGACACACCGTCAAACTGACGTGTTCCGGGAGGAGTCCTCTTTGAAAAATACTTTACTCTTTCAAGTATATTAGAAACTTATTGCTTAAGTATTTTCCATTACGGTCTTATCGTGACAGTTTAATACTTTAGCCGATCTGTTTGTTTATTTTCGTGTCGAAACTTTAAAAGTTTCCGATTTGTGTCTCTAAGAAAAACATAATCATAACGCGATGCCACATCCGTATAGGTCACGAAATATTCATATCCACTTCTAGCCTAGCTAGACATGGCCCACTTGCTTCACTGTGAACTAGGGCTAACAGATCGATGGCATTTACATTTTTACGAAGTAAATAGTGTTTTAGGCACTTTGCCCAATAAACTAGATTCGTAGACTTTATTTGAATAGAATCAAAACAGTCCTAGTACCCACTCTTCGAAAGTGTGGATATACGATTCTTGTTTAACTGTGTCCTAGACAACAATGCCACAATTAGTTTCATCTGATCAAATCAGTTTGAGCTATTTGTTTGTCATGTTATATGTTTGAGATATATTTATATTCAAAATATAAATACTTTTATTCACATCTAATGTGTATATCTCAATATCATCTTTATATAATAAAACACTTTAGTGTTCTAGAATATAAAGGTTCACCCGCAACGGGTTAAACACTGATATAAAGATAATATATCTAGTTAAACTAGT
This sequence comes from Zanthoxylum bungeanum, assembly GCA_019454045.1. Taxonomy (NCBI): domain Eukaryota; kingdom Viridiplantae; phylum Streptophyta; class Magnoliopsida; order Sapindales; family Rutaceae; genus Zanthoxylum; species Zanthoxylum bungeanum. The sequence continues at coordinate 11,032 of SKCR01019375.1, read as the reverse complement.
TACATTATAACAGTTTCCAAATTTAGGTACACACTCGAGGGTTGTTCCTAAAATTTAGGTAGCTACGGTTAAAACAACGACTTTTCGTCTCGTTTCCAATTCCCAGATGAATCTCAATTGAAGTCAGTATCCTGTTCAAAACAGATTCTGAACATCAACATATATTTTATGTACCACACTAAGTATCTAAAATCCAATTTTAATACTAGCAATGAACATAATCTTGACAAACAAATTTGAAGTCAGAGCCTTGCTCGTCTTCAATTCCTTCATGCTGCTTTGTCCAAACGGCAGTCACGCTTCTGCGATCCCGTTTGCCACATTTAGGCAGACATTTTGGGATATGTCATTTTATCTTCCTAGAAGATTATAATGATTTTGCCTTTGCTCTTTTCATATTCCAGAAGCCTTTGGCCAAGCCTGGGTTTCTAGAATACGAATATCGAAGTAAGGTGCGACTTGCGCTACTTGCCTTATTGCAAAGTTTGACTTTATCTCCTTGAGAATAGTCATTAACTCTCCAAAGTTATTTATTGCCAATTTAGTACTTCTAAAATCTAAGGATAGATTCTTTGAAGATCCTTCAATTCTTTATCATACTTTAAGTATCTAATTCTTAGTTATGATTCAGAAATTAAGGAGTCTACTGCGACAAGCTTAATGGATTAAGCACTAAAGTTATCATCACATAAATCTCCAAAGATTATGCTCTACTATTTGCTTAACTCCGGGCTAGGCCTAATATGTTATTTTATCAAATAAAATAACTTATTATTTTCCAGGACCATCCTGAAACTTTTTCCCAATTTGAAAATTAAACCATTTAAATACATTTTCCATAGGATTATGTATTAAACGTTAATCTTTCAATTTTATCTTGATTTTAATAGTACAACTATTTAATCAACGATTTAGGTATTATTTATTATAATGATTACAATAGTCCAACTATTAATCAACTATAATTTAATAGATTAAAATCAATTATTGATTACTATAATCCAATTGTAAAATCAACTATAAATGAATAGTTTGAATATAGTCCAACTATTTATTAAAACAACAATTTAAATATTAGTCCAACTAACATTTAATATATTTGACGAATGATATTTGTTTGAGCGCGTATGGCAAGTAATTAAATAAATATTGCAAATTCAATTCTTGCCTCCCACTATTTTTCGGCGAGCCTCTAACCCTCTGTCGAGTACTCGAGAAATCGCGTTTCCTAGTGGGCTAGGATCCCGTTAAATATCACACAATCTTGACTTTGGCCAACAAATTGTATGATAATTAACTAGGTAGATCTCTAAGATCAATTAGATCCAATCCAATTCCTAGATCCAGTAGGGGACATCCAAGTCCGAAACATATATCTTATATATGCCAATACATCCAATGTATTACTTAACCATTTTCCTCTGAACCAACTAAGCATTGGCTTTGGCACAACAAACTTAGTGATCCCAGTCAAGCGCGACCCATTTACTATGGAAAGCTTCGTAATCAATGTCGATGGACAAGAAGTGGTCTTGACTTTGGCCAACAAACCACAACTTGGACAAGACACCAATATGGAACAAAGCTCTCATGATTCAAACACATCCTCGATGGAAAAAGGCCTTGACTTTGGCAAACAAGCCAATGCCATTCTCGGATCTTGAGTGAGAATCACTCAATGGAAGGAAAAACGCTTAATATTTTGCGAGGGTTTTTCGAGTGCAAATTGGCCTCCAATTTATTATCTTTGTTAAGGTCTCATCATCATACACCCTTAAACATGCATTCTAAACACATAATAAAGCGCGTATCTAATAAATAATATAATGATATGCGGATGGATACTTTACACATTGATCCTAGATCAAATCTCTCCTTTCTCTCTCCCGCTAGCACATGTATTTACTTCTACCCGTTACACTACACTTCTAAAGAAACCTCATTTACATTGAGGGGAATAGGTGAGAAGAGAATACAAAGAATAATGAGGTGATAAGGCTGACACGCAGGTCCAATTAATAAATCAAATTTATTACAACAATTTCTAAAATTGTCCCACCCATCTAATATCCATCTGATATACATTATTCATGCATCGCAACCATGTATTCACACAAGCATGTTATCAATCAATCTAATCAAATAATTAATCTGATAATTAGTGATTATCTAATGTTCAAACAACGATTTGATTTTGGCTCGAGTCAAACTCATTTTGCAAATAAGTACTCAAAGTATGAATTCTAGAATTTAATTAAACTACATCATTAAATCCATTTATTTTGCATTCATTCTAATTCACTATTTAATTCCAAATTAAATATTACACTTTAATTAATTAACCTTTACGACTTAAATTCCAAATTTAATCGTTACGGGTCTCAAAGCCCGATTAACGTCCAATGTCAATTTAATTAAAGTCCAATGGGCTTTTAATTAATTTCTTCAGGCGTGGACTTTTGGTCTACTCGGATCAAACCGAATAACCAAAATCCAATCTGGGAATTACCCCATAAGACCAGAAATCAATTAGGCCCATTAGGCCCAATTAAACTTTCAAGGTCCATTAAGTCGCATTTGGGCTTTATGGAAGCGGTTTTGGGCCCAATTGGATCCAATCCATTTGGCATAAACCCAACTTTGTACAACAAAGCCCAACAAGCCCAATTACAACACTTAAGCCCAAATCCAATTTTAAGGCCCAATTAATTAAACACAAAAAATTCCAAATTTCATATTTAATTAACCAAAGTGTATATCATGATTAATCACCCAAATTAACATTACTAAAACATCAATTTATACAATTAATCATGCTCATTTTCATCATCACATGTCCAACACATTTTGATTAAAATCAAACCCAAACATGCTTCACAAAGTCTCGGCAATCAAAGGGAATTTTATATCAATTCCGAATTCAATCCAATCAAATCCAAATAATATTAAATCCACATTCCAATTGATTCAAGTCATCCAATTATCAAAAATAAAAAAATCACCAATCCCATTAGGGCTTAAGGGTTAAGACATTCGGCCATCACCACCAAATTGGGCAAATTTGTTCCAAACAAAATTTAATCAAATTGATCCAATCAATTTTAATTAAACATCAATTAAGCATATTCATTCATCCAATTTCACAAAATCATCCTCAAAATCAATTACCCAATTTTAAGCCTTAAACTTTTTCATGCTCAAACCTTGCTCTGATACCATTGTTGGTTTCTATTATGGTCCCAAGATCAATAATAAGCATGAATCAAATGCGAATAACAATCGAAGAAGAAGTTGCAGAATACACATCGAGCGATTGAACGACGCGGAGGCAACAAAAAACAACATTTTGCTCGGTAGTGGACTGCTCACAGTTCATAGATTTGGTGTCCTCCATATTCTGATTTTGAGCTCCTCGAACAAGCTCCAAGCTTCATCGAACAATTCCCGGCTCATGGGTGGACTTCCCTATCACCATCGCATGTCTCGTAAGTGTGCTAGCACTTCTGATTTTGATATAAAATCCCACTCTTGCTTCCCTTCTTGCTCGGTATTTCCAGAAAATGCAGTGAAGAAATTAGCCACCAAGTGCGTGAGGAGAGAAGAGATGAAGAGAGAAGTGAGAGAGATACATTTGGTTGATGGCTAAATTGTGTCTATACATTCATGTGAATTTCAAATTCATTTCACTTGAATTTGGCTTTCAAAAAGTCAAATAATTAAAGCCCATCAACCTCCATCAACTCACATCACTCCATCAATCATGAATAGTGACTTGCGTCAATCACTCAAAGTGAAAGACATCCATCACTTGATTGACAAATAATGTGATGCTAGATGCGACTAGCGATTTGATGATTGATTTGACTGCGTGCCGTACTCGAATTCAAAATGCGAATGCGCTTGCAAATAATCCCGGGCTCGGGTTCGCTAATTCCAAATAAACGAATTTTTCGTTGCGTCGTAATTAAATGATTACGCCTAGCGAAATCACTATTCATATCGCTAACGAATTAATTCTAAATTAATTCGTTCGCCACGAATTAAAATCTAATTTTAATTCCGCGTCGAAATCCAATTTCGTTAATATATCAAATATATTAATTAATCGATTAATTCCAAATTAATCATTATCTCTCTTTAATTGATATTTATCCCAGATAAAATATCTCTGCTATTAATCCCAGATTAAATTTCTCTCTCTTCTAATTAATCCCAGATTAATTTAGAGCGTGAGTCATACGTCATCGGTGAATCTTTAGGAAGCGACCCATGAGATCCTCGGATATGTTGGCAGTAAATTCGGTCGTCGGACTATCCGAAACGTAAGTACCTCGTACTACGTTTGTACCGATTTACAAGACAAGGTTGGCCTTTAACAAAGCGCCATGCCTACCCAATTCTCTGGAAATATCCTTACAGGAAAAAGGATCTATATCAGGCGTAGTATACGCAGGATTGCGTATTTCTGTCCAGTATCGGATGATCACGTGCTAGGCCTGGGGCTGGAATTGTGTCTGCCCCGTACGAAGCACATGTCTGATGTCTGGTGACTAGTCTCTATAATCGGATAAACATGACATAGTCATAATATCCCGATAGCTGTAGCATTTAAGAGAACCAGTCCCGTATCATACGTGACCATCATCTCCATATGACTGGAGTGACACTTCCTTCTTGACATTACACCCAACAAACTACGATTCTCAATACCCATTATTGGCGTACACAGAATGTTGTTAAAGCCCTAGACGACCGCAACCAAAGTATATTGATTGTCGCAAGTATTAGCGGTGCAAGTCTCAGGTTAACACCAAATACACCTACCCTGATTTCGGACTTCCTTAGACACATAGTCATACTACCAATGGAATTCCGATGGGGTCTATCCAGAGCGAAGCTGTTTCCCGTACCATTGGTGAAACACAACCTCCTATTACACTTGCATGAGTATCCTATACCCAAATATATGAGAACTATGTCGTTGTGCCCTCACAACGCGCACAAGTGTAATACTAGTCTTTTACATATTTATCGATGTCCAATCTCTATAATACTCTGACTAGGGATATTTAACGATTTATCCTTCGTGGACTGATACTGTCTCATATCATTCTCCATCCAGGAACAAATCATAGGGACCTCCTATCATTTATACATCTAGGTGATCTAAACACAAATGATAAGAGTGCAATCTCCTTTGTCACATAGTTAATTTGTACAACAACACCGTGATCTGTATAAACAGTGACGCTATGGGTCATAATTGTCCAACCAAAAAGCATAGGAGACATCAGGTCGCGTACATATCATGGCATACATGATCGATCAGACTGCCCAGGCGAACGGCATCCGACTCATGCTGTCTCTCTCATCTTGAGTTTTAGGACACATATCATTGGATAGAGTGACGCCATATGACAGTGGCAACAATCCCCTCTTGGACTGATCCATGTTGAATCTTTTCAACACTTTGTCAATGTACGTACTCTGGGAGAGTCCTAGCAGCTTTCTAGATCTATCCCGGGTAGATCTTTATTCCCAGAATAAAGGCTGCTTCTCCCAGATCATTCATGGAGAATTTCAATGAAGCGAAGCTTTCACCGACATTAACATGGGAATGTCATTGCCAATAAGCAATACATCATCAACATAAATGACAATGAATGTCAGTGCACTCCCACTAACCTTCTTATATACACAAAGATCATATTCGCTTTGAACGAAATCAAATTCTTTTATGATCTCATCAAAGCATTGGTTCCAAGAATGCGACGTTTGCTTCAATCCATAAATGGACCGATTTAACTTACAAACCTTGTTTGCAAGTCTCGGCATGACAAAAACCGTCAAACTGTTGCATATAAACATCCTACAAAAGGTTTTCGTTAAGGAAAGTGGTTTTGACATCCATCTGCCATATATCGTAATCGAAATATGCAGCTATAGCAAGCATTATCCGAATGGAATTAATCATGGCAATGGGTGAGAAAGTTTCGTCGTAATCGACACCATATCGTTGACGATACCCCTTCGCTACAAGGCTAGCTTTGTACGTTTGTACGTTGCCATCCATGTCGGTATTCTTCTTGAAGACCCATTTGCATCCAATAGGCTTTACGCCTTGTGGTGCATCAACCAATGTCCAAACTTGGTTGGTGTACATGGAATCCATTTCGGACTTCATGACCTCTTGCCATAAAGCGGAATCGATATCTTGTATCGTTTCCTCATTACGTAGCCGGTTCGTTATCCTCAATGAGATTAATATCTACATGAGGTGAGATCAGAAACCCATACCTCTGAGGTTGTTTCGTAACTCTCTCCGACCTACGCGGTCCTTGTGTATTTGAAGATTGTGGTACAACTTCATCCATGATGAACTGTTCATGTTCCATTGAGGATTCAATGCTAGGAACAGTATCTCTCCGATTTTCATCAAGTTCTGCTTTCCTCCCACTAACCACTGCATTTAGGAATTCCTTCTCAAGGAAAACCGCATGTAGATCAACAAATACTTTGTTCTCTTGTGGGTGATAGAAGTAATATCCTTTGGTTTCCCTAGGATATCCTACGAATAGGCATTTATCCGATTTGGGTTCAAGTTTGGTACCTTTCCAAACGTTTGACGTATGCCCAGCATCCCCAAATCTTCAGGAATGAGAAACCCGATTTCTTTCCTGTCCATATCTCATACGGAGTCTGTTGAACAGACTTTGACGGAACCTTATTCGAAATAAGTATTGCATTGTTTAATGCATATCCCCAGAAGGAAATAGGTTGCTCAGTGTGACTCATCATATACCTCACCATGTCTAACAAAGTTCGGTTTCTCCGTTCGGACACACCATTTAATTGCGGTGTTCCAGGAGGAGTCCACTGTGAAAGAATACCATATTCTTTCAAGTAGTCAAGAAACTCATTGCTCAAGTATTCGCCACCACGGTCCGACCGTAATGTCTTAATACTCTTGCCGGTCTGTTTTTCAACTTCCTGTCGAGACTTTTTGAATTTCTCAAAAGTTTCCGACTTCTGTCTCACAAGATACACATAACCATAACGTGATGCATCATCCGTAAAGGTTACGAAGTATTCATATCCACCTCTAGCCTGGATAGACATGGGCCCACAAACGTCACTATGAACTAGGGCTAACAGTTCGGTGGCACGCACACCTTTACCGCTAAAAGGTGACTTAGGTATTTTGCCTAATAAACAAGATTCGCAGAGGTCATATGAATTTGGATCAAATTCGTCCAAGTACCTGTTGAGTTCCTAATTAGGTCCCAAGAATCATCCAAAACAAGCATAAAATCGCATGAACACATCAAGGAATAATGGCGGAAACAAATACTCACAATGATTGGTTTGAGATGCAAAGAACACAAGTCTTTTTCCATTTCTCCTAGGCTCGGCAATGGCTTCCAAGTGCAGTGAGCTGTGCGGTTTTGATGGTTGAAGTACCTCCAAGATTCGGCCATGGTCATCACCATTGAAGCTCCAAGCTTCAAGTTTTCCATGCTCAAATTCGTTTCCATATCACCATAATATAACCCTGTGTGTGCTAGCACTCTTTCTTCTTCATTTAGTGTGATCAAACCAAAAAAAATGAGAAGAAAATGGTCCAAGACCGATTGAGAGAGAAGAAGAATTTCAAGGTTTTCAAAAAACCTAGTTGCCGATTTTGGGAGAGAGAAAAAAAACGTGAATGTTGTTCAAAGAGAGAGAGAATAAAAGCTTTTATATATGTTTTATTTTATATCATTTACCAAGTAAATAAATAAACATATATTAAACTTTAATTCAAAAGTCAAAAGCAAAAACCAAATAATGCTTTTTCAATCACTTCACATCACTATTCACATCACATCTCTTCACTTTATTAAAGTCACAACATGTCATATCACATCACTCAAAGTGACAAGTGATTGACGATTGATGCGACTAGTGATTTGACGCTTGATGTGACTTGCGTGTCGCGCTTGAATTCGAAATACGAATGCGCTCGCAATCACTCTCGGGCTCGGGTTCGTAATTCCAAATTAACGAATTTTCTGTCGCGTCGTAATTAAATGATCACGCCTAGCGAATTCACTATTCACGTCGCTAACGAATTAATTCTAAATTAATTCGTTCGCCCGAATTAAAATCTAATTTCAATTCCGCGTCGAAATCTAATTTCATATAATATATCGAATATATTATTTTTACCGATTAATTCCAAATTAATCGTTCTCTCTCTTTAAACGATATTTTATCCCAGATAAAATATCTCCGTAATTAATCCCAGATTAATTCTCTCTCTAGAAATTAATCTTCTCTCTCTACTAATTAATCCCAGATTAATCATAGTGCGAGTCATACATCATCGGTGAATCTTGGGGAAGCGACCCATGAGATCTTCGGATATGTTGGCAGCAAATACGGTCGTCGGACTATCCGAACACGTAAGTACCTCGTACTACGTTTGTACCGATTTGCAAGACAAGGTTGGCTTCTAGCAAAGCGCCATGCCTACCCAATTCTCCAGAAATATTCTTACAGGAATATATAGATCTGTATCAAGCGTAGTATACCGTAGTATTGTGTATATCGGCCCAGTATCGGATAGTCACGTGCTAGGGCTGGGGCTGGATAAGTGTCTGCCCCGTCCGAAGCATATGTCGGATGTCTGGTAACTAGTCTCTATAATCAGATATTCATGACCTGGTCATAATATCATGATTGGATGCGCATCACTCAAGAGCACTAGTACCGTATCCTATGACTGAAGTGATACTTCCGTCTTGACATCACACCCAATACACTATGACTCTCTGATAAACCCAGAAGTGGTGTACGCAAGAACCGATTAAAGCCCTGTACCACCAAGACCAAAGTCTACCGATTATCGTAAGTATTAGCGGTGCAAGTATCAGGTTAAGACCAAATACACCTACCCTGATGTCGGACTCCCATAGACACATAGTCATAATACCAATGGGATTCCGAGGGGTCTATCCAGAGCGAAGCTGTTTCCCGTACCATCGGTGAAACACAACCTCCTATCGCACTTGCATAAGTATCCAATACTTAAATATATGAGAACTATGTCGTTGAGCCCTCACAACGCGCACAAGTGCAATACTAGCCTATTCCGCATTATCGATGTCCTGTCTCGATAATACTACGACTAGGGATATTTAATGATTTATCCTACGTGGACTGATAATGTCTCATATCATTCTCCGTCCAGGAACAAATCATAGGGACCTCTCATCATTTATATATCTAAGGTGATCTAATCACAAATGATAAGAGTGCAATCTCCTTTGTCACATAGTTAATTTGTACAACAACACCATGATATGTACAAATAGTGACGCTATGGGTCATATTATCCAACAATCTCCCACTTGGCACATAGCCAGTCACTCGAGTGTCTAACACCCGAACATATTACGGTTGGCTCAAACTGCTGAGAAAAGGTTTTCGTCAGCGGATTTGCATGATTATAATCCGATGCGATTACATGATCATCACATCGCCACGATGTATGATCCGAACGATTCAGATGAATATAGAAGTATATATCTGGATCGCGATGAGACCTTTAATTCCTTAGTCTGTGCTGACGCCTAGCTCAGCCACTAACAGAACTATATCTAATCTAATTAGATTCATTATCGACCCAAATAGCTTCTATTGCTGCCTCAGCTGCAGCAATAATCCGTATTTGTTGTTTATTCGGCAATAGAATCTTGCTCGGAAGATTTCCAGCTTACTATTCCGTTATTCAAACTATATAGTACCGTTTGCGACTTTTAGTCGTCTTTATCAGTTATAGGAAACTTGCTACAGTGATCCCAGTCACTTCAAGTTCTCCTTCTCCATAGACTAAGACAGCATCCTTAGTTCTCTAAGATACTAATGGATGTTTTTAACATTAATCCAGTGACTATCACTCGGATTGCCCTGTTTGTGAATCCATATGCTCAAAGAGTATGATACACCAGGTGTTGTACATTTTCAATGTACGGTTTCTAGGAGAATATTTCGAAAGCCAAGCTTTCGCCGATATTTATTTTATGGGAATATCATTTCCAAGAAATGACGTATTATCATTATTTTATAGGACATCCACTGTCAGTGCGCTCCCACTAACCTCCTTAAATACACAAGAATTATTTTTGTTTTGAATTAAATCATATACACCATTATGATTATATCAAAATATAATTCTAAGAACCTAATGCTTGTTATAATCCAATCATGGATCGAATAACTTGCATTATCCAAATGGATTTACCGTGGCAACAGGTAAAAGGTTGAATCGTAATCAACACAATGTTGATAACGATACCTTTCCGTTAAAGCCTTGCTTTATACGTTGGTATGTTGCCATCCATGTATGTCTTCCTATAAGACTTTTAAGTACCATTAGGCACAATGCCTTGTGGTACATCAACTAGTATCCAAACTGGTTGATATACATGGAATCCATTTCGGATTATATGGCACTTTGCCATAATTGGGGAGTTGATATATTGTATCACTTCCTCATACGTAGTCAGTTGGTATTCCTCAATATGATTCACATCTTTATAAGGTTAGATCAGAAACCCATACCCCATGTTGTTTTCCGACTCTGTCCGACTTACGAGGTTCTTGTGTATTCGAAGATTAATGGTAATAGTCTCATCCTTGATGAACTATTTGTGTTCCATTAAGATTCGGTGCCTTGAACAGTATTACTCCGATTTCCATCGAGTTATACTATCCTCCCACTTACCACTGCATATCAGTATTCCTATCAGGAAAAACGTATTATGGTGAGCAACAATCTAATTGTTCTCTTGTGAGGTGTATAAGTACAATACTTACGGTATCCCTAGGATGACCTACATTTGGCACTTATCCTATTTGGTTTTAGTTTGGTATCATCCAACATATGCCTAGCATACTCAATTATCAGGAATGAGAAACCCGGTTTCTTTCCCGTTCATATCTAATATGTAATCTGTCAAACAGATTTTATGGAACCTTATTCAAAATA